>JABBOT010000008.1:3504793-3731873 GCA_016165875.1 Acanthopleura granulata
TAACTTCCAGCTAAATCATCATATGTAGCTGATAGTGGAGGAAAAGACGAAAGAGTTATTTGGAGTATAACAGGGGAAATAACTCCTGCATCTGCCTTTGAAAGGATGTGGTCTTTTCATATGGAAATGTTAAGTACATTTATTAATGCAGTTAAATGCACACAGTTCATACATTTAAGTCTTTTTTTTTTTTTTTTTTAATTTGTCAATGGTCTGGTTTGGGGAAGATACACTACTAGAAACTGTGTGTATATGTGATGTTTATAGTCCCTTACTGGCTTCAGCAAACTTCATGTAAAATCCAAAATGTAAATTTCCACACTTATTTTTGACAGCAACAACAACAACAGTCACAACTGGTTTGTTTGGAGGTCTGGGTGGAACTACAGCAACAACAACTGCGTCAACAGGATTTACTTTAGGAGGATTAGGTGCCACCACTGCAACGACTACATCAGCTTCGACGGGGTTTTCCTTCGGAGGGTTGGGTGGCACCAAAACTACCACTGCTGGGACAGGATTGACGTTGGGCGGTTTGGGGGGGACAACTGCTGCCTCCACAGGGTTCAGTCTGGGTGGAACAACCACTAGCGCAGTGACTGGCTTCTCCCTCGGAGGCACGTCAACGACAGCAAGTGGGCTAACACTCGGTAATTGTGCAGTATGTTCTGATTTTGCATACCAGAGCCATTAGCCAGATAGCTTTTTCAGGATGTGTGACCTGGATATCTTCTCTGTGGGACTAACCAGGCCACATGAATATGTTAAAACATCGAAACCTCTGGCAGATTTGCAGCCCTTTATGCAAATCTTCACTACACATAGACTTTACATGGGCTGAAACAAAGTCTCAAGACGAAAACATAAAACAAAAACACACATGAAAAACCAACTTAGATCAAAACCAACTGAGAGAGAAACCAATGGCAAAAAAGGGAAACAGTGCTGGTTGAGGTTTAGTAGAGGTAATCAAGAGTAAACATTGTGGATTAACGTATTAGCACATGTTCTGTTAATCAGGTGTAGTCTTCAAGAGGAAATTTAAAAGTCATAATAACTAATCAGATCCTTAATTCTCTCTGTAATGTTCTTGTAAATACATGTATTATCAGTCATAATAATAACAACAGAGAAAATCCACAATATTTCTATATGCACCGTAGTTATTAAATTCTGGAAAATATTTGTGTAAATTATGTTATTTCCTTATTTATCTTGAATCTGGGCATCAAAGACGACAATCATATACCAGCCATCAAGCAAAATGATCATGGCGGGTCAATAATGACAGGGCCAGTTTCCAAAAGAATTTTTAATACACACCACCAACGAACTAGGAAAACATACAAAGTAAAAAATTTGCATTGATTCATGCAAATAGAAGCCGACAATTTTCAATTATTGTGGACAGACACAAGGAAAACTCTAGGTAAATGAATAAATTCATTATCCAAATCATGTGCCATAATAGTTCATCTTTGTCATTTATCAAATGTGTATCTCAGGTGTGCATTGAATTCAATTATCCATAAATGCAACTTGTCAGTTTTATTCGGCACAATGTATACACAGCCACAAAAGGGGGCAAAATTTGTTCATAAACAGCTTCCCGAGTTTCACACAAATGTTACCAAAGAGAAAATCAGTAACTCAGTTAGCAAAGAAACTTCCCATGAATGGTAATGCCCATATGTGACCCCTGTATGTTGGCAACCTCCTCGGTGTGCAGGTGCAGATGCTGTTCGCATGCATGTGCATGTACGGAAAATGCCCATATGTGACCCCTGTATGTTGGCAACCTCCTCAGTGTGCAGGTGCAGATGCTGTTCGCATGCATCTGCATGTACGGAAAATGCCCATATGTGACCCCTGTATGTTGGCAACCTCCTCGGTGTGCAGGTGCAGATGCTGTTCGCATGCATGTGCATGTACGGAAAATGCCCATATGTGACCCCTGTATGTTGGCAGACTCCTCGGTGTGCAGGTGCAGATGCTGTTCGCATGCATGTGCATGTACGGAAAATGCCCATATGTGACCCCTGTATGTTGGCAAACTCCTTGGTGTGCAGGTGCAGATGCTGTTCGCATACATCTGCATGTACGGAAAATGCCCATATGTGACCCCTGTATGTTGGCAAACTCCTCGGTGTGCAGGTGCAGATGCTGTGCGCATACATCTGCATGTACGGAAAATGCCCATATGTGACCCCTGTATGTTGGCAAACTCCTCGGTGTGCAGGTGCAGATGCTGTTCGCATACATCTGCATGTACGGAAAATGCCCATATGTGACCCCTGTATGTTGGCAAACTCCTCGGTGTGCAGGTGCAGATGCTGTTCGCATACATCTGCATGTACGGAAAATGCCCATATGTGACCCCTGTATGTTGGCAACCTCCTCAGTGTGCAGGTGCAGATGCTGTGCGCACACATCTGCATGTACGGAAAATGCCCATATGTGACCCCTGTATGTTGGCAACCTCCTCAGTGTGCAGGTGCAGATGCTGTTCGCATGCATGTGCATGTACGGAAAATGCCCATATGTGACCCCTGTATGTTGGCAACCTCCTCGGTGTGCAGGTGCAGATGCTGTTCGCATGCATGTGCATGTACGGAAAATGCCCATATGTGACCCCTGTATGTTGGCAACCTCCTCAGTGTGCAGGTGCAGATGCTGTGCGCATACATCTGCATGTACGGAAAATGCCCATATGTGACCCCTGTATGTTGGCAACCTCCTCGGTGTGCAGGTGCAGATGCTGTTCGCATGCATGTGCATGTACGGAAAATGCCCATATGTGACCCCTGTATGTTGGCAACCTCCTCAGTGTGCAGGTGCAGATGCTGTTCGCATGCATCTGTTTGCATCTGTTTGCATGCATCAGCATGTACGGAAAGCCTGAAGCTCACTTACATTGCCATAAATTTTGTGCTTCAAAGGAGACTAACCGGTTGTGTACTTGCTGCTTAAGACATTTCCAATAAAACAAGCCAACTCTTGATTGGTGGTTTACGCCGTACTCAAGAATATTTCACTTATACGATGACGGCCAGCATTATGGTGGGAGGCAGAGCCCGGGGGAAACCTACAACCATCCGCAGGTTGCAACTCTTGAATAGGCCCCTAATATAATTTATATGATTTATTCCATGAAAATCTACACAGCGATTTTATTACAATCATTTCAGTGAAAACATAGCAGCAGAAAAATGTGTAAATTTGAAAATTCTGAGATAGGTGAGTTGAAGATGTCAAAAGGGCATAGACTAGTAATGCTGCAGGTTTAACATGTATCAGACCAGTCATTCATTACAGGAGATTACGCTGTTACATTCCTTTATTTAGTCAACTACGTCAAGTGGTTTATGGTAAACACAGTTTGGATAACCGTAACATCAACCTGATCCATGCAGGCTGCCTGAGGGATTCTGATCCTGAAAGTGTGCACGAAGCAGGTAGCAACAGGGGGACCTTGAGATCAGGGTGATGTTACAGTTTCAGATTCAGTTTTTCACTTTAAGTCTTTTAGAGTAGATTATTAAATTGTACATGGTAAATAATATTATATTTGTTTCCTAGGATCTGATTTTGCAAAATAACGAAAAGAATGATGCTACATGAAAATAAAGTTGTGGGGGAAAAAAAAAAAAAATAGAAACACACATGCAGTTCCCAGTTTTTCATTTGGTTGTTGGCAAGTCTGGGACACTGGTAACTAAATGTAGCTCTGGTATGTGTTTCAGTTACTGAATTGTTAAGATGTAAACGTAAAGAAATATAACCATACATGTGGGTCGGAATTCTGATGTATTGAGTGAAAATTAAATTTTCAGTTTTGTGGTCAGAATTTGAGAATGGGATGCCTCCCAATGCCTCCCTTGCTCATGGTTAAATTAAATTAATGTTAAGGTCTATTTTAGACACTTTATGATATTTACCAGCTTGCACTGCACTTTGTCACTGAGAGAGTGTCAGTGACAGAGTGCATTGAAATAAATCAGTAGAATACAGGAGTATAATTCAGAAATTTCATAATAATGACAACAGAAAGAATATTATGACATTGATATTCCCTCAGCATCGCAGAAGATTTTCTCTCTGCGCTTGATTTCTTCTACTGATACATGCACAGGTACTTGGTCTCCACCACTCAAGTACATGCACTTGGTCTCCACCACTCATGTACATGCACTTGGCTTCCTCCATGCAATTACATGCACTTGGTATCCACCACTCATGTACATGCACTTGGTCTCCACCACTGATGTACAGGCACTTGGTTTCCTCCACTCATGTACATGCACTGTCTCCACCACTCATGTACAGGCACTTGGTTTCGTCCGCTTAAGGACATGTGCTTGGTCTCCACCAAACATTGACATACACTTGGTCTCCACCACTCATGTACAGGTACTTGGTTTCCTCCACTCTTGTATAGGCACTTGGTCTCCACCACTCATGTACAGGTACTTGGTTTCCTCCACTCATGTGTAGGCACTTGGTCTCCACCACTCATGTACAGGCACTAGGGTTCCTCCACTCATGTACAAGTACTTGGTCTCCACCACTGATGTACAGTCACTTGGTTTCCTCCACTCAAACATGTAGTCACTTGGTTTCCTCCACACCTGCATTCATACAGGCAGCTGCGACTGCTGTTAACAGTGACCACAGTTTCACAGTAGAACACACATGTACAAGTAATGTATGATTGTGGTGTAGTGTACTTGGGTGAGCACAAGGAGATGGCACATTTGAGACAACTAACCCTATATACATAGACTGGAATGTTTGAATCAACCACTCATGGGGAAACCTCTAGCTTTATCCCATCCCATGTCAGACATTCTTGAAGATGTTGTATAATACTAGTTAAATATTTAAATAGGACCTCTTTGAGGTTTTGGTTGGCAAGGTTTGGTTGACACTAACCCTCACTGTACCTCTTGTTATCCCTTGTCAGACTGTATGTATCTTGTCTTTTGCCTGCAGTTGAGACAGAACGATTCATTCAGTGATATATTTTGGCATGGTTTGTTTCTCTACAGGTGGTTTGTTGTCGAGTACAACAACAACAGCATCCAGTGGCTTGGGGGGAACTGCCACAGCCAACATATTCAGTGCTGGAAATGCTGCAAAAAAAGATGCCGCTAAAGGATTGGGTGGAGTGGACCCTAAAACTGCATCTTCGGCATCAGGTATATAAAAGTTTTGTGTGTGTATTTTTGTGTGTAAACAATTGTAATTTTTCAGGTTATGGAGTTAACACTGATCTAAATGTAAAAAGCGGGCCGACATTTCAGCTTCAATATTCTCGACTTCCCCCAGTGTTTCATGGTTTTTAGCGTCTTGACTTACACAGGTTTTCTAGACCTGTGAAAATCCCTAGCTTACTGACATTGATTCCCGATAATTCTGACTTGAAACGTTGTTATACATGGTAAAAAAAAGGCACTTTGTTAAGTATAGCTCAAATGTTCATCTAATAATTGTTAGGAATATGTCATTCAGTGTCACCGGTGTTTTCAAGGTTGTGACAGAATTGCTAGGAATATGTCATTCAGTGTCACCGGTGTTTTCAAGGTTGTGACAGAATTGTTAGGAATATGTCATTCAGTGTCACCGGTGTTTTCAAGGTTGTGACAGAATTGCTAGGAATATGTCATTCAGTGTCACCGGTGTTTTCAAGGTTGTGACAGAATTGCTAGGAATCTGTCATTCAGTGTCACCGGTGTTTTCAAGGTTGTGACAGAATTGCTAGGAATATGTCATTCAGTGTCACCGGTGTTTTCAAGGTTGTGACAGAATTGCTAGGAATATGTCATTCAGTGTCACCGGTGTTTTCAAGGTTGTGACAGAATTGCTAGGAATATGTCATTCAGTGTCACCGGTGTTTTCAAGGTTGTGACAGAATTGCTAGGAATATGTCATTCAGTGTCACCGGTGTTTTCAAGGTTGTGACAGAATTGTTAGGAATATGTCATTCAGTGTCACCGGTGTTTTCAAGGTTGTGACAGAATTGCTAGGAATATGTCATTCAGTGTCACCGGTGTTTTCAAGGTTGTGACAGAATTGCTAGGAATATGTCATTCAGTGTCACCGGTGTTTTCAAGGTTGTGACAGAATTGCTAGGAATATGTCATTCAGTGTCACCGGTGTTTTCAAGGTTGTGACAGAATTGCTAGGAATATGTCATTCAGTGTCACCGGTGTTTTCAAGGTTGTGACAGAATTGCTAGGAATATGTCATTCAGTGTCCCCGGTGTTTTCAAGGTTGTGACAGAATTGCTAGGAATATGTCATTCAGTGTCACCGGTGTTTTCAAGGTTGTGACAGAATTGCTAGGAATATGTCATTCAGTGTCACCGGTGTTTTCAAGGTTGTGACAGAATTGCTAGGAATATGTCATTCAGTGTCACCGGTGTTTTCAAGGTTGTGACAGAATTGTTAGGAATATGTCATTCAGTGTCACCGGTGTTTTCAAGGTTGTGACAGAATTGCTAGGAATATGTCATTCAGTGTCACCGGTGTTTTCAAGGTTGTGACAGAATTGCTAGGAATATGTCATTCAGTGTCACCGGTGTTTTCAAGGTTGTGACAGAATTGCTAGGAATATGTCATTCAGTGTCACCGGTGTTTTCAAGGTTGTGACAGAATTGCTAGGAATATGTCATTCAGTGTCACCGGTGTTTTCAAGGTTGTGACAAAATTGTTAGGAATATGTCATTCAGTGTCACCGGTGTTTTCAAGGTTGTGACAGAATTGCTAGGAATATGTCATTCAGTGTCACCGGTGTTTTCAAGGTTGTGACAGAATTGTTAGGAATATGTCATTCAGTGTCACCGGTGTTTTCAAGGTTGTGACAGAATTGCTAGGAATATGTCATTCAGTGTCACCGGTGTTTTCAAGGTTGTGACAGAATTGCTAGGAATATGTCATTCAGTGTCACCGGTGTTTTCAAGGTTGTTTGAAACCAGTGGATGCATCTGTTGTGATATTGTGATATTTTTTCCTTACTGGTCAACAGGGTCAAAGTTACGGCAACATTAAGGAGTAATGTGACTTGATGTGGCCAAGTGGTTAAGGGAGCTTGCCCTTCATTCCCTAGATCATCTAAAGATGTGGGTTCAGTCTTAGACAGAATTGTCTAGATTCCCCTGCTTTCCTTGTTCTCAGGGCCTTGATGGCAATGAGTGCACCGTGGTGCTATCCTCTGGTATCCTGCTTGAAGACCAATGGCCTTCCCCAAACATTACATATGCCATACCTATATAGACAGTTTACTCTGTTACTCCAGTTTACTCTTCTTACAAAACTGTCCCCCACCCCTCCCCTCCCTCCCATCTGATCATGCAAGTGAAAGATTCTTGAGTAAATAAATAAAATGCCAAGTTTATCTTGGGTGTGCTATTTACAGAAAGCACATAAAGGATCAGAAGTCTGTACGCGAAGACATTGCCAGGATGTCGTCCAAATCGATGTACAAAGTACAGGAAGACGTGGTATCGCTAAAGCAGCTGTTGTCTGTGGTGTCCAACGGTCTTCAGCGGAATGCTGCCGCCATTGAGAAGCTCAAGTGGGAGGCTGCTCAGGTGGGCTGTGGTCACAGTGGCCCTCTGTTCTCAGGCCTGTGTATAAAAGTGATAATCATATTAAACATTTTGTGATTCTTCTTGTACAGGTATATGTGGTGATATGGGTATTGTTGCTGTGAAAAGTGTACAGGCTTTATATGGTATACGCAGACCCTCAGCGTGAGTTTGAAGTTCCATTACAGCTTGTAGCAAAAGATATATCCTTGTGTGAGAAAAGTTGACAGGTCCTTGTGTGATAAGACCTGATGAAATGAGAGTTCTAGTGCTTTTCATCTAAATATATTTTTTGAACATGTAGATTTTTGTGATGTTGAATGTAGTATAATTCTGGAATGTGTTGGTTTGTCCCTGGTACAGGAGCTGAAGAATGCTGAGATGGCTCACAGGACGAAGGATATCCCGGCAGGTCTGCAGTATGAGAACACTGCCCCCACAGAGTGAGTACAGGATGTATACGTACATAGATGGGGACTGGGAGGATATATTTGTACAAATTAGGTTGCACATGCCTCCGAGATACCCCTCAATACTGCACAAATGTCATGTCACATCTGACTAGCCTAAGTAAGTTACAGAATGTTGACGCCAGTGATAAACGATCGAATGACGTGTTTTATTACCTGCATTCTGCCCAGTAGGCTATGATGTACATGAGTGATGTACAGTATGTAATGTGACTGTGTATAGTCTGATGTACGCTAGTATAATACAGCCCATGTTACAACTTGAGTGTCCTGGGTACATTGTCAGGTATTACCATACGCTAGTATAATACAGCCCATGTTACAACTAGAGTGTCCTGGGTACATTGTCAGGTATTACCATACGCTAGTATAATACAGCCCATGTTACAACTTGAGTGTCCTGGGTACGTTGTCAGGTATTACCATACGCTAGTATAATACAGCCCATGTTACAACTTGAGTGTCCTGGGTACGTTGTCAGGTATTACCACAGGCTGGTGGAGGACTTTGAGCAGAGAATGCAGACCTATCGCCAGCAGATAGAGACCATGGAGAGCCATCTAGCCTGTCTACATCAGCCCAAGAAAATGTCCCCTCAGGGTAGGTTACTGCTCATCAGCTAATCATCCTGCTGTATGACCTATACTGCAGGAGGATGAAAAGCTGGTGGAAAATCAGATGGAGTTGTGTGTGATTTACTTTGCACTTACTGAGGTGATTTTTCACTCGCTCAACACAGCAGGGTGATTAGTGGGTAAAATATTCCATGGAATTACAGCTGATTTGCTGCATTCCTGGTTTGACATGCTGTAGAAAGGACTGTGTCAGAGAAGTCAAGGAAATCAATTTTCTCTCTTAAACAGATTTTTGTGGCCTTTGTTTTTGTAACAGCTGTGGTAAGTTTACAGTCCTGATGCATAGAATTTTAATGCGGTAAGGGGGCTCAGCATAAAGTTTATGGCTGTACTTGTATAAAGCTCAAATCTGTTGCAACATTAAAATCACAGTACTCAGGTAAATACAAGAGTGAAAAGATACTGTCTGGCTTTTTCCTATACACCCTTAGAACAGTGGTTCACCGCCTCACTCTGACCTTTTCAGAACTGGTCCTTCTTCTACGTAAGATCCACGAGACGTTCCTTGCTCTGGCAGCACAGCTGCATCAGGTGCATGAAGCTGTCAAGGTAAGAGAGGACTGGCTCAAGAGAAACTCCCACTTACTAGGCTATAGCTTTACATACGGAAGTTCGCTCTGTACTTTGTTCATAGTTACATCTGAAATGATCTCAATTACTGAGTGCAACACACAAAAAAAAAATATTAGTGTTAGTATGGCTGGCTATTTGTTACATTGGATTCTTGCCTCAAGATGATTTGTTGTTAACCAGAAACACTATATATTCACCTCCAGTTGTTGTATTACATTGAAATATGCTCGAGTACAATGTATGGTGTAATAGCAAGATCCGATAAGCTTACGGCTATCTGGCACAGCCAGATCAAATAAGTAAGTAAGATAAGCTGAGAATTGAGCACAGATATGAATGAGGAAGATTACTGGCTCATGTGATTGTTACAGACCCAGAAGGACCACTACCTAAACTACAGGAAAGTGTTCCACGCAGACGATAAAAACGTGTTCGAGAAGTACAAGAAACCAGCTTCTCTCCAGGTGCGGCCTAATCACACAGAGATCGGAGGCCCCAACACATTCTCTGGGCTGTCTGGAGCTGCAGCCACCGCCATGGCATCCGCTGTGAACAGAGTCCAGGATCCATCAGGTCAGTCTGTTGGGAGATCAGAAATGTTACGAGGTTTGTCAGTTACCCTAATTTTTCTAATTTTTGGACATCTGGTCTGCTCATTTTAGCCATTATACATGTAATTGTAACAAGAATATGGTTTCTTCTTTCTGACATGGTTAATCCATTTGACGAACAGCATATCCATATGCAGTGTAGCCTCACTATAAGGCGCCTTGATATAATGTGAAATCGGACATAAAGTGACCCAAATCATGTCCCCCAGAAATATTTGGTGTAATTTCTTGTGAGAAGGCTTAAATTTGACAAGACAACAGCTAAAACATCAAGCAAACAAGCATTTTTACCAAGAGATGTACATAAATAGCATGCCTAACTGTCCAATTTTCGCTTGTAAGAAAGTGGATCAATTGCTACGTAAGGTGAAAATTTTGGATATTATGTCAGACAGGCAAAAGAAAAGACTAATGGTAGAGGTTGCACTTGCTTGCAGATATAATTCCGATTTGAAAAACACGTGATGGTGTCGTTGCAGTGTTACTTCTGCGAGTGTGGCTTCGTCAGCAGTGCAGACTCACTACAGAGCTTTACTCACTGTCACAGGCGTATCTCATGAAGGGACTAATATTTGTCCAGTCTCAGTAAATGCCTCTAAATTTCTTTAGATTACTGAATACCTATTCGCGATCGCGAGAACATTCGGGAGTGGCTTTTTTCATGTTTCCTTACTTGAATGCATTGGTTTTCAAGTAGGCAGCTTTAAGACACACATTAAAAGGTGAACATGCTTTACTGTTCAATAATTATAGCGTATTGTCGTGATAGGGTTAGCGATAATCTGTAAAGAATCTGCCACTTTGAATTTGAGACATGGAAAGTTTTGTGAGCTTATACATGTGGCTTTTAGTGTTAAAAAATAGATGAAGTAGGCAAAACTACATCTCACTTTTGAAGAGATTACCATGCATTAGTTCAGTGATTAAGTGATATCAGACTAGCTCTGTGGGAGGAGGCTAAGATGTTTGTGCTCAGTCTACAAATACAAGTTTACTGTCAAACAGTAGATTACTGTTCAGGTAATAAAAATCTCAAGCCTTCAGATCTCAGTCTAGTGAGGTATAGTGGTTTCCTCCAGCCACCACAATGGTGTCTGCTGTTAAGGGTGTCCTGTCAGTCTTTTAGGAGATCTTCAATGTGAAGAGGTTTGTCAGTTATCTGGTGAGGTACAGTGGTTTCCTCCAGCCACCACAATGGTGTCAGCTGTTAAGGGGGTCCTGTCAGTCTTTTAGGAGATCTTCATTGTGAAGAGGTTTGTCAGTTATCGGGTGAGGTACAGAGGTTAGTCAGTTATCTGGTGAGGTACAGTGGTTTGTCAGTTATCAGGTGAGGCACAGAGGTTTGTCAGTTATCTGATGAGGCACAGAGGATTGTCAGTTATCTGGTGAGGCACAGAGGTTTGTCAGTTATCGGGTGAGGTGCAGAGGTTTGTCAGTTATCAGGTGAGGCACAGAGGTTTGTCAGTTATCTGGTGAGGCACAGAGGTTTGTCAGTTATCTGGTGAGGCACAGAGGTTTGTCAGTTGGTGGTCATCTGGTGACCACTTTGACAATGTAAAACATTTTTCAGTACATCAAAAAGAAAGTCGTGAAAGCAGATCCATATACATATTTTAACCAACATCATGGTGAAGAGGTTACGGTAATATCTCTGGTTGTGTAGGAGTTTGCCATCCATTCGTCCAAATACAGCGCATCCAGACCCACAGTTCCAAATAGTGGGACTTTGATGGGAAAGCTTTCAAAACTGCTTACGTAAAGAACTTTTTGAGTCAATAAAAATTCTGTGCTGGATAGTTCCCTATGAACTAGCTTTGCCCTAACCCCTCAATAGATTCAGTTGGTACAGTACTCTGCTAACTGCAGTTTGAGAATATGAATGATAATATTTTGAGAGAAAAAAAGGTGATGTTCTTGTAGGTGGTCATATTAACTTCATAGAAATGATAAAATAACCTGTCCAGTTCAGATAACATAGCTCTAAGATGCTAGTGATATGGTAATAAGCAATTTTGCTGAAGTGAGGTTAAACTGTACTCAATGATTCATTCTAATATGCCAAAACATTACACACTCTAAGTGGCCAGATTTGTTAGATAATTACAGTAATATGTGTTTGTGTCAAGGAAGAAGAAAGGCAGTGAAATGGTATTTGTGATTCCTCCTACAGGTGCTCCCCCAGCTGTGGGTCTGGGAATGGCAGGTCTGTCAGGGCAGACGTCCTCGCTGACCGGCGGGCTGTTCGGCTCCACAGGAACCACCTCCAGTACAGGTCAGTACTTCCCCAGTATCTGTCCAACAATTTAACCCCGACAATGACATTTTACCAGGCAAGTGAAAGTTATAGAATGTCACTTTGGGTGCTGAAACTTCGTGTTTTGTGTTAGGGTATCTTCCTACTTTCCAAACAAACCTCAGAACACCTAGATATCAGTCACATGAAAAGAAGCACCTTAAAATTTTATTTCTTCCAATGATGATCTCATTCGAAGTTGAAAAATTAGTGTCACCAATATTGCAGCAACAGGAGAAAAAGCAGGTTGTTAAGAAGTAGCCAGACAGACCTGTACTATGGCATCGAAATAATCGTCAGGCTCTTGTACCTGTGTTAGTAATTCTCTCTCTGCTAACTTGCTCTTACTACTGAAAACCAAGCTTTGGTGAAAAAAAGGCACTTTTCACGAAATCAACCAACCCTTCCAAGGCACTTGTATTAAATCCTACACTCTCTGTTAACCAGTTTTGGAAAGCCAGTCAGTGACAATATCACAAACTGGACTACTATACTAGCAAGTCATTTCATAATGGATGGTGCGTCTTTTGCAGGATTGGGATTTGCTACTCCGAATCCTGGATTTTCTTTCAACACGTCTACCAGTACACCTGCCGTGAAACCATTAGGTAATGCTTTGTGTATTAAGTATACAGCTGTTCGATTTGGTCTGCCAGTATGATGGGTTGCCTGTATGTTGAAATCCTTGGAACACCTGTATAGTACAGCTGTATGCACACAGTATGATGTGCCATAGCGGTGATATTGTCACAGGTTGCTTGTTTAACCCAGGTACTCTGGTATCCTCTGTCCTTAACACTATCCACTATGTTCGAGCGAAGAAGCCTGACATAGGTATTAGGTAAGAATCAGATGTTGTCTGGGTGATAACTGGGATAAATTATATAAATATTCAAAAGTCATGTTAATATGTTGTCGAAACAGTATGGCCGAAATACTGCACATAGGGTGTTCCTGATTTTAGTTTATCAGCCAACATGTTAAATGTAAGTATTTTTTTTCTTCGTCTGAGGAAAACAGAAGGCGTGATTTATTTTGTGTGATTTTTTTTTTTTTATTTCTCCGGCACAGGTTTGTTTGGAAACATGACAGCTAGCAATACATCAGGGTTTGGACTGGGGACCCCACAGACTGCCTCCACGGGGACTGCCACGCCCATGCCCGGGGGGACTCCAGGCTTCGGGACACCAGGGGGCGCCCCTGTAGAAAACAAAATGTTTCTCTTATCTAAACCGCCTGTGAAACGAGGAAAACGCTGAAGGCATGGCGGGAATTTTTTAACAGCTATTACAAGTGTTACAGAGAATTTCATTGGATATATGATAAGACCTTTCCCATATGACATTTCCTGGGTCACTTGACCTAAGAGCTATGCCGAAACTTGAGATAAATATAAAAGCTATACAGCATAACATGAAATAAATTATGAATTATGTGACAAGTAAATGAAGTATGCGAACATGGATGAATATTGAGTACAAAGTTTATTGTGTTTTATCAAATGAGAAATGGTCATCATAGAAGAGTCCACGCCATATTTGTTACAGGCTCTGGGCATACATCGTTAAGTTTGGGAGAGAAGTACAGGTGAATCATGCGAATACATGTATTAGAAATTCACATTCAAATGTTGTCATTGGTTGCAAGGAAATAAATGTAAATTTTTAATGTAAGTTAACTTTTAAAGTGCCACTACGCACTTCAGTCTCCATGATAGATGCTATAGATTATAGAAGCATTGACTTGGTACTGGCTCAGATCAAGATCGTCCGTGAATGAAACTACTTATTTAACCGGTGTTTATGAATGCCACTCTGAAGAACATTGCCTCAGACTTGTGTGACTGCACTCAGGTTTATGGACATGGGAAACCGGGCACAAGCACGAGAAACTAGTGGGCCTCACCAGGAACCCGCAGTCTCGAGGTTCGTAAAGCTCGGGCAGAACTTGACACTCAGACTTGTGTGACTGCACTCAGGTTTATAGACATGGGAAACCGGGCACAAGCACGAGAAACTAGTGGGCCTCACCAGGAACCCGCAGTCTCGAGGTTCGTAAAGCTCGGGCAGAACTTGACACTCAGACTTGTGTGACTGCACTCAGGTTTATAGACATGGGAAACCGGGCACAAGCACGAGAAACTAGTGGGCCTCACCAGGAACCCGCAGTCTCGAGGTTCGTAAAGCTCGGGCAGAACTTGACACTCAGACTTGTGTGACTGCACTCAGGTTTATGGACATGGGAAACCGGGCACAAGCACGAGAAACTAGTGGGCCTCACCAGGAACCCGCAGTCTCGAGGTTCGTAAAGCTCGGCAGAACTTGACACTCAGACTTGTGTGACTGCACTCAGGTTTATAGACATGGGAAACCGGGCACAAGCACGAGAAACTGGGCCTCGCCAGGAACCCGCAGTCTCGAGGTTCGTAAAGCTCGGGCAGAACTTGACACTCAGACTTGTGTGACTGCACTCAGGTTTACGGACATGGGAAACCGGGCACAAGCACGAGAAACTAGTGGGCCTCACCAGGAACCCGCAGTCTCGAGGTTCGTAAAGCTCGGACAGAACTTGACACTCAGACTTGTGTGACTGCACTCAGGTTTATGGACATGGGAAACCAGGCACAAGCACGAGAAACTAGTGGGCCTCACCAGGAACCCGCAGTCTCGAGGTTCGTAAAGCTCGGGCAGAACTTGACACTCAGACTTGTGTGACTGCACTCAGGTTTACGGACATGGGAAACCGGGCACAAGCACGAGAAACTAGTGGGCCTCGCCAGGAACCCGCAGTCTCGAGGTTCGTAAAGCTCGGGCAGAACTTGACACTCAGACTTGTGTGACTGCACTCAGGTTTATAGACATGGGAAACCGGGCACAAGCACGAGAAACTAGTGGGCCTCACCAGGAACCCGCAGTCTCGAGGTTCGTAAAGCTCGGACAGAACTTGACACTCAGACTTGTGTGACTGCACTCAGGTTTATAGACATGGGAAACCGGGCACAAGCACGAGAAACTAGCGGGCCTCACCAGGAACCCGCAGTCTCGAGGTTCGTAAAGCTCGGACAGAACTTGACACTCAGACTTGTGTGACTGCACTCAGGTTTATGGACATGGGAAACCGGGCACAAGCACGAGAAACTAGCGGGCCTCACCAGGAACCCGCAGTCTCGAGGTTCGTAAAGCTCGGACAGAACTTGACACTCAGACTTGTGTGACTGCACTCAGGTTTATGGACATGGGAAACCGGGCACAAGCACGAGAAACTAGTGGGCCTCACCAGGAACCCGCAGTCTCGAGGTTCGTAAAGCTCGGGCGGAACTTGACACTTTGACTTTCAACAGATAAAGCCATTAAACCACTCAGTTACATTGACTGTCCCAGGAAAAGTCTTTATAATGATGCACCTCAAGGACCTGTATGTGTAACTTAATACTGTTTTTTTTCTACGACCAAGGACAAGAATAAAGCCCTACAAAACTGTTAAACATTCATTTATTTACAGCTTGATACATACACATGTACAGGTTTATGTGTTCACAATTTAGGTACATCTATTCACATTATTATGGGTAATGACGCTTGATTATTAGCAGGACAGAGTATTCCAGAAAAAAATCTCCTCCCTGAGGAAAATTAACAGAGGTCATTTGTACCTTTAAATGGTATGTATACTCACATGTCACTTTCAATTAATGGCTGAAACTGGCCAATGCTGAAATTTCTAACCCAACCTCATGACCCTCTTTTTCAGTGTTTCTTCTTGTAATGCAAGCAGTCCAGAAATAAGTCTTACTGTACAATATTTGTAAATAATTTTGAGTAGCTGTGATAACAGAAGCTTCTCTTGTTTTCTTGACTGCCACAGTAATTCAATGAAATGCTGAAACCACTTCTAATCTTTTCATTCATGTCCAAACTTACAACGACTATAAACTAGAAAGATAAAGATGCTCGACAACTTAATAGCAGCACAAAAGTGGCAAAGCTTGTGTCCTGTTCACGCTGATTGATGTCCTCTGATCAAATTACTTGGTGCGGAGTGTTGACTATGAAATGATGTATGTTTACACACAATACCACAAAATATAATAATAACAATACACATATTTTACATAGCATCTTATGGATACAGCACTTCATACAACGTAGAGCATGTACCTATCAGGGCAACAGAGATGTACATGCCAGTGATACATGTTACCCTACATACACGGGTCAATATACCCATACAGTGCAATCCTTGTATGAATCGTTGGACAAAAACATTTCTATAAATTTAAAGAATGTTGAACGACATGAGTATGATTACCTTTAATGCAAAATACATATGTATACTGTTTAATATAATATATATGTTTTTCTATGCCATCTTTATTATATGTGTGATAGCCTTTAAATGTACACCACCATTTTATATAAAGAAAACTGTTTCAAAACTGTAAAACTTAAAATATGAAATAAAGTACTTTCATACACTTGTCAAAACAATACCACTACAGTCTTAAAAATTAACACAACAGCAAAACAAAATTAATCTTACGTTATGAAGGTTAAGTATGCCCACAAACCATTCCTCCAAAACAGGACTGGCAAAACACGTGCAAGTACTCTGAATTCAGCATTACCAAACACTTCAACACGCTACTGCAGTAACCATTACCAAGCATCCAAGCATGTGTGTTACCACATGTACAACCAGAGAATTCCACAATCCACACCACACCACAACTCCCAAATGTTCTGTGCATGCCTAAAAAAGTCACAACTGCACAAATTACATGTGACATGAGCATGTGTCATGTTTTCTGTCTGAACAGATGACACTATCCAGCATCAGGATACTTACTGATAGTGACATCAAAACAAAATAGTCACATTTGCTTCTGTCTGGTTTGGGATCAATGAAAAATTCAGAAGTGTCAGAACTGGGTAATCCTGATCTAAGGGCAGAGTAAATCTGCTATAAAATAGCACTCAACCAATTCAGAACCCATCAAGCTGTCTTACCATGGAAACTAAAACTAAATGGAATAATGGTAACAAATGATGCTGGTGTCTAATTTGATGTGGCATCTGATCAGGTGACAAGGAGGCAGTCAGCTTGGGTCAACAGGTAATCACAGCGGAAATGATGACGATGTCTAATTTGATGTGACATCTGATCAGGTGACAAGGAGGCAGTCAGCTTGGGTCAACAGGTAATCACAGCGGAAATGATGACGGTGTCTAATTTGATGTGACATCTGATCAGGTGAGGAGGGATTGTGCTTGGGTCAACAGGTAATCACAGCGGAAATGATGATGGTGTCTAATTTGATGTGACATCTGATCAGGTGACAAGGATGGACTCAGCATGGGTTTGTTGTATCATAGCTTACTGCACGTACTGCAGGTAATCACAGCTGAAATGATGACGGTGTCTAATTTGATGTGACATCTGATCAGGTGAGGAGGGATTGTGCTTGGGTCAACAGGTAATCACAGCGGAAATGATGATGGTGTCTAATTTGATGTGACATCTGATCAGGTGCCAAGGAGGCAGTTAGCTTGGGTCAACAGGTAATCACAGCGGAAATGATGACGGTGTCTAATTTGATGTGACATCTGATCAGGTGCCAAGGAGGCAGTCAGCTTGGGTCAACAGGTAATCACAGCGGAAATGATGCTGGTGTCTAATTTGATGTGACATCTGATCAGGTGACAAGGATGGACTCAGCATGGGTTTGTTGTATCATAGCTTACTGCACGTACTGCAGGTAATCACAGCTGAAATGATGACAGTGTCTAATTTGATGTGACATTTGACCAGATGACAAGGATGGACTCAGCTTGGGTCAACAGGTAATCACAGCGGAAATGATGACGGTGTCTAATTTGATGTGACATCTGATCAGGTGAGAAGGGATTGTGCTTGGGTCAACAGGTAATCACAGCGGAAATGATGATGGTGTCTAATTTGATGTGACATCTGATCAGGTGACAAGGATGGACTCAGCTTGGGTTTGTTCTATCATAGCTTACTGCACGTACTGCAGGTAATCACAGCTGAAATGATGATGGTGTCTAATTTGATGTGACATCTGATCAGGTGACAAGGAGGCAGTCAGCTTGGGTCAACAGGTAATCACAGCGGAAATGATGATGGTGTCTAATTTGATGTGACATCTGATCAGGTGACAAGGATGGACTCAGCATGGGTTTGTTGTATCATAGCTTACTGCACGTACTGCAGGTAATCACAGCTGAAATGATGACGGTGTCTAATTTGATGTGACATCTGATCAGGTGACAAGGAGGGAGTCAGTTTGGGTTTGTTGTATCGTCCTTTGCTGCACCACCTGTAATCCCACAATTGGTGACATTGTCCAATTTGATGACACACCTGATCAGGTGACAAGAAGGGACTCCGTCTGGGTCTGTTCGATCGTAGCTTGCTGCACCACAGGTAATAACAACTGAAATGCGTCTTGAATGTAGGTGCTGCTGTTAGAGGCCTAAAAGAAAACAATCAGGACAAGGTCGGAATGATTTGGGTGCAGTTAATAGATTATTGCAAAAATATAGGACAAGATGATGTTTCTACAGCTTTGTAGCAGAATCCCTAACATATCTTTGACCAAAATTGCTTTTCAGTTGGATGGTAAGGCTTTTCCCAAATGATACTGAAAATATCAATACTTGAGATCAAGTAAAAACGAAGCACATGCTTCCAAAAGCACCAAGCTCCGTGATCGAAATTCCCTGCCATGTTTCAAATTTATTTTACATCATTGTTCTTTAAGGCCTTACTCAGGAATTTTTCACTTATTTGATGGCTGTTGCTTTCAAAGATATAGGAAAATCTGGAGACCCCCAGTAAACCACAGATATTTGGCAAGTTACTGACAAACTTCCGCACATCACACATACATATGAACACCATATTGGGGGAAGAATGTCCTTCAATGATCGTTAAACTTCAAGTGCAGTACAAGTGTTGTCAACCTCTTGTAGCCACTATGGTCTCACAGTGAAAAATACAAATTCCCTTTCCAAGGCTGGGACTGATTCTACAAACTGACCCAGTGATTGAAAGTGTCTTGACCACTAGCCCATGGCAAGCTCCCATACTCCTACAGCTCTTGGAATTGTGCCAGCATTTAAAGTATAAACTACCCATGTTCTTACTCAGCCTGGTAACAAATAGTCCAGACAGGAACAGCTATCCTTGAGCTGCCCACTGGTCATCGGTAAGGCTCACCAACCTTCTGCAAAGGGAAGTAAACCTTGTAAATGATGAAATACCACGGACCTCGACCTACCTGAATAAGGAATACAAGTTGTTTCAATAAGCATTCAAGTGATCTTGAATAACCACAGGTGGTATTGATATTCACGAAGGTCGATGGCACCCTTAACGCATTTGCTTCCCTTTGCAGGTGGGGTGATCAGCCACAGCCCACACCACTGACTAGCATCAAGTCAGCATGGGAGCCCGCCACTTAAAGTGGCTTCATGCGTAACATCATTACCTCACATGCTTCCCATTTGCTTTTCACAAAGAACATCTGAGAACGACAGATATTCAATAGCAAACAAGAATTGTTGACGTCGTACATTATAGCAACTGGAAAAGAATGGTTCCCACGTCAACAGGGCACCTCACTCACCTCCAAAAACACACTGGTAACGTAGGTGTTCACAGACTCGCTCTCTTCTGTGCCTTCCTGAAATGGAGAATTACACCAGTAAATAAGTTAAGCCTCCTCTACTTCAATTGTAAGCTATCTGTCATTAATGCTGTCAGCCACAATCAGGGTTTCTAATGACTGGTGAAAAAAAAAATGCAAATGCAAAACTCCTCGGCCTTAAGAACACGTGCAAAGTAATGAATAGATACAAATTCCATGAGATATTAAGTATAATACCAGCTATCCATATAACTGTAGGTGTGGTATAAGTTTGGTGAACGTGGGACAAACTGATCAAGAGATAGAGCGTTTACATGCCTTGTATAAACTTTAACTTAAATGACCCCAATGACCTTGAAGAAAAAGGTCAAGGTCACTGACAATCAATAGGGTTCTTCCTCCTGCCAAAAATGCAAGCGTGGTGTAAGTTTGTTGAACATCAGATACACCGTTCTAAAGATTGAGCGTTCACAAGGATATGGATAGACAGAGGGAAGGACGGACACTACCTGCTATGACAATACCTCTTAGCCAAAATTGGCTGACAGGTAAAAAGAGTGTTTGTGCAGGTTGGTGAGGCAAAAACATGAAATTTATTGAAACATCAAAACATAATATCACAATGTTGAGAGAATTGATAGCATCAGTTGTCAGCATTACCCTACTGCCCCAATCAACAGTGTAGATATCTGATGAACAAGTACTCCTTCTGCAATGATTTTCAGCCATCCTAAATACATGTGTACAAGTTCTGCATATACATTTTTGGAAAAACGATTCATAACATTCACAGACCATCTTCCACAATAACGGCTGGCGATTACACTAAACCACTAGGCCTTACTGCAGCAAGAATGATCTTCTGTTTCATGGTGAACATATTGAGGAAATCAAGAAAATGTGAAATTATCACATGTATACTGATAATATGTCAATTAGACTTCATAAATGGTTGTTATAACTATGATCACTGGTTTATACACACAGCTCTAGTGAAAATGTTCCAATATGAAGTACAGGGGGATCAAGGGAAATAACTATGCCATTGGAGAAGGTCACGCGTATGAGTCAGATGTGCAGAATTAGGGATTTAACCTCTGAAGTACATCAACAGTTTGTTCATTTCCAATCCCATGAACAACATGTAGGGTTCATATTGAGACATGACTTACAGTCCTCTGTGAGCAAGATGACACACAACATATGGCCGACAATCTCAGTTTGTACTCACAGCAGCTTTGTTGAGACATTTTGTGAATTTGGATGAGAGAATGCCAACTTCAGTGCACACAACCTTCGTCACACTGTAACACAGAGAAATTGCCCCACAAATGAGGTACAACATTTGTATGAGGTATTTTTTAAATTAAACTGACAGCTGCATTAACTGCAAAGTTAAGTGTTCTTTGTTGAATGGGTTACAGGAGACATTTTCACATAAAGAATGATAACAAACGAACAAGAAACAAAACTGACTAGGAAATGGTAGAATCTGCGCACAGAAGCCAGCAAGCTAAGAAACTGTTTCAAAAACTCCAGTCATATACTGCTTATTCCATGTCCACTTTGATGTTAGGTTTGAGAAAATTCTGTTCTGCCAATGATGGTCAAAAATCAACCTCAGAGCGTAATCCATTTACCAATCTGATGAAGTTACCTGCCCTTGACAAGTATGTTGAAGCTGGTGGTGCGGTGGACCATTACTTAAGAATCTCGGGTGCCTGACTGAAGCCCTGTTTGCAGTGAATTCACAGGCACAAATATAAGGATTGTGTGACTGCTAAAATTTCCTCTAGGCAGGTATTTCATTAATACCATTTTCCTGGAGCATCCTGATGACACTGCAAAGTATCTGCACCAGACTTTTTACTTGTGTACTATCTATTAACACTGGTCTGGTTCCCCTCTTGCTTAATGTCAATGCAATCACAATACTGTGATACCCATATTGCTGTCCCATCCCAAGGCTGCAGGTATGCTGCAATGTACTGACCTGGCGAGTGCCTTAGCTCTGTCCAGCATGTCTGTATCGTGGTTTCCCTGTAACAGGAGAAGCTCCCCTGCCTTGTGGAACTGCTCTACTGTCTTCGCCGTTAACTCTGCCAGTGCCTGGATTGACAGTTTGTAAATCTCCTGCGGGCAAATGCAATCAACCACAACAAACTGGTAAGTCTAACAATTCAGGGTACAAGTTGTATGTTCACATAAATAAGGAATATCAGGCTCCTGCCATATGGCAGAGGATGTTAGGCCATATTGAACTGAACCATGTCACCTATCAACTTTTTTAAGACATGATGTGTTACTTGAATATCGTACTGGTGATTTTTAATGTCGACATTTCACATTCAGCGGGACATTAGTAATGTTTACGATTTGATTTTATACACGGTGATATGCTGTAATTATTATTTTCCCCATGAACTGGAAACCAAATAAATCCAAAACACTTTCAGAAAATGGAAAACTGTGAATAGCCAATGACAGATGATGGAGTTTATATGCATAACTTACATCTTGCATTATTGTATATTAAAAGACAGCTTTGTGCCATACTTAGGCAATATGACAGAGTAAGTGGAGGTAGAAACACCACTGCATTGGCTTGGCTGACCTTAAATTAGAGAAAAACATATTGTACCTGTCCAGTATCACTGCTACCTCTATACAGTTTTTAGGCTGCAAACTATAATACAAAGTAATGAAAAGACAGGACTGGGTATTGTTGAACTTTAAGCTCACTGTGACTCAGTGTACCTTTACATCTGATGAGAACCCTTCCTCAGTGTCCAAGCCTGAGAGCCAGTAATGAACTTTGGCTTGTACCTACGAACAAACATTGGGTTAATCAATAAAACTTTTCATGCATGAGAAATAATTTACATGGTAAGAGCTGGCTAATGAAACAAACGGAAAAATGAAATGATGCAATATTCCAATGGGCATCCAAGCATTTATTATCATAAAAAAATCCATGAGTTGCTGTTAAAGCATATCATTTCAAAATAATGATGACACTGACTACTGATTCCTGAAAATTTTCCTGTTCCTATTTCATATACGCAACAAAACAGTAGCATTCAAAATCAGCTCCAAAAACGTGATTAAAATCTTTCGATGAATGTAATTTATTTACCTGTGTGATTGTGCACACGCATGAGTCTGTACACAAGAAATCATACAACAGCAGTCAGGTTCATGGGCTGATGACACGCCCAGAATAACCCTACCTCTGATGAGTACCTGACAAACTTTCTAGCAGAGCTGGATTTACCAATCATAACCTAATGATGTCGGCACAGCCCTGTCACTTACAGCACTAAGTTTGGCAGGTGAAGTTCCCGTGTGAAATTCTGACAGGTGAGTTGAGATCAGCTTAGGAAAGTCATGCTCAACAAGGTCTTCTGCAATAACAACAAAGCACCATCAATAAGATCTGCTGTGATGTCAAACCTCTCCCCATCATTCCATCCTTATTAACTGCTAGAGTCCTCTCATGAAATGCCCATGTCAGATCAAAAGCGAAGCTCCATTTACAAAATTACATCGGGAAGCCAACACCCTAAGGTAGAGCCCATCATTACATATTAACCATATCTGATCGAAAGGTGTGGTTCCGAATATAAAATTACTTCCCAATACAGCCATATGAAACAGGCATGCTGATGCTACTGATCTAAAGCAAATCAGTACCTAAGAATAAAAACACTTGGCTTTAACAGGACATCATGCAAAATATCTGTGTGAGAATTTGACCTCTTTGTTAATGATTTACAAGCTGATTAATCCTAACCGTCTTCATCTAAGTCCTCCAGCTCAAAAGCATCTTTCAACTCCACCAGTTTCTTCTTCAGATCTGCCAAAGTTTCTGGGGAACCTAAGGCTAACAAGGCCTGAACTCGGTTTTCTGCTTGGTTAGACAGCATCTCAAGAGCTTCCAGGTTAACCAATCCTAAAACAGACAGTTTCACAGTTTTGTAAAATGCATTCTTCAGCCAACCTTTCAAATACTGCAGCTAAGGCAAGCACTGTTTCTTTTTTACTTTACTTTTTTTCCCCTGTCACTACCCTTTAAGATCAAAACTGGTGTAACTCTGCTTTCAAATGTAAGAGCACTGACGAAACATCGATGACAAAATGTGTATCATTCTAAACCAATAACAATGTAACTCCCAATGCAGTGTACATGTCTCTATTTTGACGTCAATCATGCCATCACTAGGCAACATATCAACTGCGTATCAGTTTCCACGATTAATTATAAATGATAACCCTTCACAAAGGCATCAGAGTGATTTGCTGGTAACTTGCCACATCAAAGAATAACATCTGCTGTCCTAACCCCACTCATACCTAGTTCACAGGGAGTGAATTTTGTGAACATTTGCATACCTTGATACTCATCAAACATGGCTCCAAACTGTGCCTGCCTCGACTCCTCATATTCTGCCTCCAGACGTGAGTTCTCCTCGGCCTGGACTTTGGCATCGCGGAGGATGGACGACAGGTTCGGCTTGTTGCCTCCTTTCATGGCCGCTTTCAGGCCAGGGTCATGCTCTGACAAGGCATCGTAGGTCTTTTTCCCTATCGTCTCCAGCACATCTAAGCTCCCTGTCACTAGTGATTTGCCCTGAAGTCATTTACACTTTGTATGAATAATCCTACAACTTTCAGAGCTAATTACTTGTATCACTTTCTCAAACCAGCTTCAAATATGAATATGGAAGTATTGTGGATAAAAAAATGGTTGCTTTCATCTTTAAATTGTTACGTTCTTCCATTTGATAACCTGAATCACGTACACAGTAAGTTACCAATAAACCTGTAAGTTAGTTGGACATATCTCTGAGATAAGAAATCCCTAGAGTAGCTTTCCATTAAAGTTAGAAATCTAAAATGTCAGCACTTCCAGGAGAAGACCAGGGAAGTATAACATACATTGTACTGAAAAGATTAAGGTTTGAAGATTTAAAAAACACCATCTAATAACTGTTTAGAAGTTCTCTAAGAAACATATCCTTCATTGATGTAAGCTCATATAGGTACCAGAAGATGTGGACAGTTTTACTGATCCAATGCTGGCTGATTGACTCTCAAGCAGGGAAATATCAAGCCGCGCACTTTTTGGTCTCTATTCAAAGTGCTGTTTGTGCAGCCAAAATCTACGCACTCTGGCATCCTGCCAGCTCTTCATTGTTGTCTATGCACTGACAAAACAAAGGACAGCAGCCAACCGTCCGTAATCGAGTTGAATTCGCACCCGTATATGAGTAGTGTTACGTACATTCAAAAGACAGAATGGTGAGGATTTATAAAGGGCCCGATTTATGTAATATCTACTATTTGGGCTTTCCATCATCCTGTGTTCTGATGGATCAAAATTATTTTCACAGTTACATCCTCTTTTACATGGATGTATTTATTGTGCACGATTGAGTGTGGGTTATGACCTACCTTAAAATTTTTTGCCTCGGAACTAAAATGATCTAAAAAATAGTTTGATGGTTATTTTCAAATCTTTAAACCCTACTGTTTACAAATTGCTCACTACTTCCCTGGTTTTCTCCTTTAAAATCTGCTGCAACAAACTACAACGTCACCTTACTTCATAATGGCAAGCTAAAAATATTATGAATCACACGAAGGATGTATAACCATGGAAAGGCAAGAAAAATTATAACAATGGCTGATACATGCATTAATGTAACAGTACTAATGTTAACACTAAACATTCATTATCTTTTGCAATTGATACAGAGTAATGACACAATATTGAGAACAGATAGAAAAGATGTTTACCGTATCTGTGACTAAGTGAGTAAGATTTGACACTCCCCAGCCCGACAGCCATCCACCCCCTTCAGACCCTCCTTCAGCCTTAGCTTCAGTACTGGACTCTCCATCCTTCTTGGGCTTCTGAGGCTCCTGAGTATCATCCTCTTTCTGTGCCACGGCTGCCTCACCTTCAGAAACCTTTTTACTTTCTTTACCACGGTTTGATTCACCTACAAACAATTCAACTTTATGAAATTCAATCGACTGGTGGATTACTCGGTACAGTAAAATTCCAATGTTAACCATCCTTATTAAGAATGATGCATTGACAATATTACCTCACTAATCACTTAAATACTCTTCAGCAAACCAAAATGAAATGCAATACACATGTAACGGTTTAAAGCAAAGTTCATGTAAACATGCATGTTTGTTTCTGTTTTGACACATGCAATGTACTTAAGTTTTCCCACAATTTTATCACAGAGTAACTCAACAATCAGAAAGCTGACAAACTTTTTCTATGAATATGTATGAAGTTATCTGATTCAAGTTTAATGACGTACTCTAGCATCTTTCACCGATACCACAACAGTGGGATGTATGCATAAAGAACACCTCTTCACCAGTATCAGTATATCTGACAAGCCATTTTATATCACATGCTGTCCCTACCTGCTTCTTGGCCCTCTTCTGTCCTCTCACTCTTGACGAGCTCCTCTGGAGGGGGAGCCCCTAGGGATGACTCTACTGTCTCCAAGACAGTGCTGAATCCTTCTCCTGAAAGTTACGATGAAGGCACCCATTAAATCAGTTGTGGGATACATTTACACTCTTAGACTTGTGGTGTCAAATAAATATAGACCACCTTGATCGCCTTGTGCTTAGTGTGTCCATCACGGAGTTGGCAGATCCCAGATCTAGCCCGGGTCAGGTCATACCAAAGATTTTAAAAATTGGTTCTTCTTGCTGCCTTGCTTGGCACACAGCATGGAGAGGTTAGAGCAAGGAAACAAGACTGGTCGGTCCGGTGTCATTATAATGTAACTGGGTGAGGTGTCATGTCCGGTGTCTTCGGCATGATGTTTCAGTGGCGGCAGCAATCTGGCGACATGGACTCGCCTGCCACAAGAAGACACACTGTATGCACAAGTTATCCTTGTCGTCATATGACTGTTAAGTACGACAGTAAACCTCAAGCACCCACTCACTCACTCAAATAAATATATTCATTTTCATGTTTTCTTTTAACAAGAAAATAAAGCAGTGCATTTTCTTCCTATGTGACAGTCCCACATTATTAGCCTACAGATTCAGATTCATCTTTAAATATTAATATATACCGTTGCAATATCAAACAAATTTTCAGATTATTCACATGTGAGTTGGCGAGAGATGGATTCAAACATGCAACTTCTGCAATGACATCTGAAATTCCTCTATAAATCTGTACATATGTACGTGTATACATGACCGTTTCCAATACACAACCTCTGCCTTTTCGTTCCTCACCACACAGATACAGTTTGTCCAGACAGTTATACCAATGAGTAAATCCTCAACTGAAGAGGACACAGACTGTCGAAGATGAGTATCCACCACATTGAACTCACCCACTTGGTTGGTAAAGGTTGACACAGAGGCTGTGGCTACATTGACCAGTGATGTTCCCCAGTTAGACCAGCCTCCCCACCCAGATTCCGTCTGTAAAGTCAACAACGACAAGAAATAAGGGTTCACATGTGGCTGTACGATTGCATATCACCTCTGTTCTTCCTGACGACATTTTGATGTGCACGCATGGAAGTGTTTACATGAGCATGACAACCTTACTGGAACTGTCCAACCCTTCACATCCTGGATTTGATTGAACAAGAACAGTGTAAACCATTAATGGCTGATGTATGACTCATAATCCAAAGGTCACTTGTTAAAAAACAACCTCTGTGTCATGTATGACACCATCGACACCACTGGTCAAAACTTTCGTGATCACTGAAGTATTGAAGGTGCCTCTTCCCTCTCCGAATACAAAAATTTAAAGGGAAAGAAATAAAAAAAATAAAAAACATGCTAATATCAATGATGTTCATGAGTGCATAGCAGAATGATTACCAGCAAAATACTTCAGACTAACCTGTTTTTGTGAGGAATCTTCTGTATTTGTTTCCGAGCTGACAGAAATATCTGCCACTAGCGACACATCTCTTTCAATTGTCTGGTCCAGCACATCAGATGTTGCGGATGGTCCTGTTTGTTTATCCTTGTTTAAATCTGAATTCTCTGAGCTTTTCTTCTCCAGATTTTGGGACTCTGATACAGATAGTATATTTTTTTTAGAATCTGTTTCAATAGCTGTTGCCAGTTTTGAACGCACTAATGATGTAGGCTTTTTATCTGCAGCATCCTGTCCTCTATCATCCGATGAGTCCTGCATTGTCACCTTAGCCACTTCCTCAGTCACAGCATCTGCAACAGCTGTCTGATCACCAAAATCTGCTGCTTCTGTTTCTTTTACATCCTTTGTTGAACCTTTCTTATTTTTGTTACCTTTCCTCTTTTGCTTGGAGTTTTTACCTTCTGCCTTTGCACCTGACCTTTCATCAGTTTTAGAAACTGACGCGCCTTTGGAGACAGCAGTTTTCTGTGCTGTATCCCCTGAGGCTTGGTTTGCTGATGTCCCTTTCTTACTCTTCTGGGATTCTTTCCTT
The DNA here is from genome assembly GCA_016165875.1 of Acanthopleura granulata. Classification (NCBI taxonomy): domain Eukaryota; kingdom Metazoa; phylum Mollusca; class Polyplacophora; order Chitonida; family Chitonidae; genus Acanthopleura; species Acanthopleura granulata. Next base: position 3,533,119 of record JABBOT010000008.1, read on the forward strand.
CCTTGACTTCCTGGCTTCTCTGCAGCATTGGGTGCCGTGGTAGCCACCTTTGCTGAGGTCACCTCACCCTCATCAGCACTGGCAAACTCTTCCTCAGAATCAGACATAGTGACACCTGGGAATATACATACTGCATAGCCATAACAAGTACAGTGAGTGCTGCAAATACAACTCGGATCGATTTGCATGTTATATGTTTATTTATTTATTTCCTTGGTGTTTCACACCGTACTCAATAATATTTCACTTATACGAACGTGGCCAGCATTATGGTGGGAGGAAAACAGGCAGAGCCAGGGGGAAACCCACAACCATTCGTAGGTTAGCGACAAGATTAAGTGCTGTGGAGGACATTTGTAAATACCTGTGCACTACATGATCTGAATTTGGATGGTCTGGCACCACTTTCTGGAAACTCAAATGGAAGAACTTTCCATAAATGATTTATGGTTGCTGGCAGATCTTCCCACTTCCCAGGAAGCCAGCATAAGCTGGACTTGGCCTCACAGCAAACGCATTGGAGGGAGGCTTCTAACCAAATGAACCAAGGCGGTCCCCGTATGTTATATAGACATAAGTTGTGACTATGCACCATACTGGTCAGTGTGTATACAGCACACTCACAACTACCATGACTACCACCATGATGAATTTTCTACCACTATCATGGCAGTATGGTTTTCTTGTAATCTTTATATCTGGGTACTTTCTTTGCCATGTTGTTTAACCACATTCACTAACATTGGCCATACATTGGCCACAGAAACATATATGTAGCATGCCCCTATAATCCCTTGTTAGTGGTACAATACCGGAGGTGTCACTATTTACCTAGGCCTATATTCAATATCTGAATCACTCTTCGAGACCATGGACTTCCGAGAATTAGAGCATTTACTCGCACCAACACTTTTTGGTCGCTGAGACACAGCGGTGAATACATGGCCAAAATAACATGGAAATTATAGGAAACTCTGCTTCATGGCCTCATAAGTCCAAAACTGGGTTTCATAAACGTTCATAATTTACATATGCTATGCAGATTGTTCTGTAGTAAAACATACTGTAATTTCTGGTTATTATCAGCCGTAGTTTTCAGACTATTGACCAGCGATGTTCCTTTTCCTGTCCCTTCCCATGTTAACTTCACCAAGTCCCCTGCTTGCCGCTGCCTATAACATGTATAGTTAACAGTTTCGAGTTGATTTGAGACCATGAACATTTTTATCTTCTATCCACGAGACGCTTTTCTCACTTGATGTTGTGGTTTATATCCTAGCTCATTTGGTTTTCTCTTTAAATATCTTTTTCCTTCTCCTCAACCCCAATGGCATCTGTCATGTCAAACGTTACATCGTTTGCCAAAGGGAAGGCTAGAAAGCTGAATTTGCACTTAAGGGGGACATTTCCATTGCATTCATCTAACAACTGCAATTTCAGTATCCTTACCAAAACACAATTCTCCTTGATCTGAAATCAACACAAACACGTGCGATTAAGAAACTCAAAAAACCAAGTAACACCAACTTCGTCCCAGCCACGTCAACCTCAGGCCTTGTGTTGTTGATGTTCTGTGTTCGCGCATGTGTGTTTGTAAATATAACATTTCCGGAGTAACAATGGCTGCAAACGAGGTCTGTCAACAAGCTGTTTTTCTCTGGGAAAACATGCATTCTACTGTATTTGTATGATCGGTTTTCTGTACTTAAGTACGCACAATAATTATTCTCCGTCACAACTTGAATTCAAGTGTTTTCCAATACTAAAATGTTAATTTCATGAACTGCGGCATCCATATCATGAGAGGATCAGTTTCCGTCACAACCTTAAAGTTAATTCTTGTAGTGCAGTAGTAGCGGTAATGACAAATTTCATGAATGTGTCTCTTGTTGGAGAAGTGCGCGTTTCCGTTTTAGGTTCTCAGGTGTGGGTTTGTCGTCAGGAAACAGGTGACACTTTAAGTGCAGAGCGATATCTGGCTTCATATCTGTTCCTGGATTGGTGCAGTCTGCAGATGTCTGTTTTAGTGGAGGAATTCAAGTATTTCGTTTGTAGTTGCATGGGTTTGCTACCTCCCTGACTAGAGGCACACAAATACCTGGAAAGCAGTCATAGTATGATTGTATGCTGTAAATAAACAATTCATATTGTCACTTACTCCAGCGTAATTATGTTGAAATATTACATTAAATACACATTTTCTCTTTCCTGAAAAAATCTGTGGAGCAGAAAGTGTCCACGGGGAGCGATGGAAGAAGAAAATGGGACAAAGAGGAGTTCGAGCGACTGGCCCGAGAGAGAATCGCAGAGGAGATCGATGACATAGATAAGGACAAAGAGGTCCCAGTCAAAAGAGAACTTTTGAAACCCAGAGACTACAGGGTGAGGATATTACTTGACATGTTATTATGACCAACTAGTATTGCTTCTTTCTCTCTTTATCCTGCCATTCTTATTTGTCTGCAAGTGATGATCTGGTGGGTTACAAAAACAGTCTTACATACACAGTGTACTTTTAATTAAATGTGCAGCATTGATTTAGTTTTGTATGAAAGATGTATGTCACATATTTCCCAAACCCTTAATGCAGGATATATAACTGATATATATTTTTGCTGACAGGTTGATTTGGAGTCATCACTAGGGAAGTCCCATGTCATCACTAAGACAACACCATCATCACAGCAGGGAGGGTAAGTTACCATTCCGTTGGACTTCGTACTGAAATACCCTGCTTGCAATAGTTCACAGTGTGAGGTTTATATATATGATGCGACCTTTTTAATTTCACACATTTATGCCGTAAATGTGACCCAGAACATGAGCCGAACTATTTTGTTTTACATCTGAATTTACATCTGTAATTTTGTCATCTGAGTAGTTTTTCCTGTGACTGCTCGAGGACTTTGTCTGTAAAACTTAACATGTTCATAAACGTTCGAAAACTATCGCGTGCTACTCGCGTATAGTTATGTAGATGATAATATCAAAAATCCAGTCAGTCAGTAAAGGCAGTATTAAAGTGGAACTCCATTGTGTGGCATATATTTCATCCTGTGTATAAGTGTTGTGCTTTGATCTGACAGCTAATGACTAATGTCAGATCCTTAAATTACTCTGAACTTTCTCATGCGCCTGTAGGCAGCATAATCTCGCTGTTTGTGGCCTCTTTTTGTACTTTTCTTCGACTTTACATTTATGAAATAAATGTACTCTCCAACTTGTGACCCTGCAGTGTCAAAATTATTAAACTCAAGTCACAAATTTTGCCAGGAGCGTGAAGCAAACAAATTTTTTTCAATCTCATTTAATAAATTTGATCTCGTTTGAAATCCTTTATGTATTAAATATCATTGTCCATTGAAATTATGAAGATGTTATTATCAGCTTGTGTTACACTGTTGATTATCTGTTGACAGATATTACTGTAATGTGTGTGACTGTGTTGTCAAGGACTCCATCAACTTTCTAGACCATATCAATGGAAAGAAACGTGAGTTACAGTTTTATAAGTTAAGGTACATGTATATATGGAGGTGCACTAATTTTAATTTTCAGTTTCGTTTACATCACCTAAGTTCTCAACCTTCTTGCTTATGAAGGAGCAACCTTCAGTGTGATGTTTTGTACCTTTTTAATTTGCTTGTGGAGACAAAACCTCACAAAAAGTAAAATTTTTCCAGACTGTTCACAATTTCAGATGGCACCCCCGACATGCTGAACACTTTAGGTGTATTGATATTGTTACTGAAAATATATTTTGATACCATCTCATCTCCAGCCATTTGATAAGAGCCATGGGAAACAGAGTATCTAATATGATAGGTGAATCATGGAGATTCGATACATTAAACAAGTAAAGTTCATGGAAAATCTAACAAATCATAAAATTGAAAATTTTGAAACTTTGAAAATTTTTAAAGTCTCTTGTTGTTACTGTTGTATTTTCAGATCAGAGAAATCTGGGTATGTCCATGAGAATAGAGCGATCTTCATTAGACCAGGTGAAAAAAAGGTTTGAAGTAAATAAGAAGAAAATGGAAGAAAAGAAAAAAGAATATGACTTTGAAGAGAGGATGAAAGAACTACGAGAAGAGGTAAAAACCAGTGTAAATGGAAGTTATGCCACATTAAAAATTCATGCAATATAGAGTTAGAGACTGTCACATTGCTTCTCAATAGTTGTTTTGGTTTTTAAAAATTCAGCACCTTGTCACTTCTAGTAAGTCAGAGCAAGTGTGATTGTGAGTGAAGGTATTTCCATATATATAGCTTTTAGTAGTTTCTGCTGGTGACACTTCTGTTTTGTTTTGTTTACCCTTAAAGAAGGTTATCTAAAAATTTGGGCTAAGATATTTCAGTATATAGAATTCATTGCTTTTAACATGTCTAAAGGTGACACTTGCTTTCACACACATTTTCTTTTCCCTGTCCTTGACTCGTGTTGGTGTGCTCTGATTCCAGGAGGAGAAGCAGAAAGCTTACAAGAAGGAGAGGCGGAAGGACAGGAAGCGTAAGGCTAACAGTGATATAGATGGAGGAGAGATGGACCCTGACATGGCCGCCGTCATGGGCTTCTCAGGGTTTGGCTCATCCAAAAAGCCATGAGACTTGTGAAGAACACAGTGATACATCCATCCTACACTGACATCACCTTCTGACAGATCACTGAGGCTGGACTGATGGACAGTGAGGATGTCTCTGTAGGACACAAATCAGATGAAGTATTGTTAAATTTGGAACAGAGAAAAGACAACAAGAGCATGGAGTGCGATCTTATCAGGTGTTAGAAAGTCTACTGCAGCCTCAGCCATCTGTGGACTAAAATGGCTGATTTTAATCCTGTTAATATTCTCATCTTGGTAGTGAAATGCTTTCAGTATGGTGACCAAGGTGGTGACCTGAATACAGGATTATCCCCCTTTCATGTTAGCTCGTCAGGATCAAACTGTTGTGAACAACTCAGCAGAGGATGGAGGTTGTTGTCAGATAATGTGCGTGCTTAAATGCTTTTAGAGTCTCCCGATTTCCTCTGTGTAAATAAAATGTGTATAATCATATAAAAAAATTAATGTACCATACTTTTGAAGTTAAGTGTTTTATTAGTTATCACATGCTTAATATGTGTAGCACATACAGTTCGAAACGTGTATCCCATGACATTAATCACTTCATTTCACCGTTTATGATCACTGTATTTTATTTGGTCTGTACCATTTGACTAAAATCAAATCATAGATCACTTTTCATTGTGGTGAATTATTCAAGGCATTGCGTGAATGGGGATTTATTCTATGTAAAAGTTTTGTTCTTCAGAGTTCAAGTCAAGGCCATTATTAATAATGTGTGTTGCGTTTCATCATTTAGTGGAAAGTACAAGCACTGGTCAGGCCTCTGTCAGTTCTTTAACTGATGTCTCAACCATGGTGAAGATTGGTGATTTACACCCAGACACTCCCGTTTCCTCCAGCCATTAACCTGACTGTCATCACATAAGTGAACAATTCTTGACCACAGTGTTTAAAACCGTTTAAGTAAGTAAATATATAAAATTCCATGCCCATATCTGTTACTGTACACATTTGCTGAAGGGTTCAGACCTATTTGATCACCTTGGCGATCCAGTGGTTAAAGTATCTGCCTCGGGGTCGGGAGATTTATCGCGGCTTGTTGTCGCAACAAAGACATTAATTGTTGCTGCCTCGTTAAGCACTTGGCAGTGAGAGGTTAGAGCAAAGAAACAGTACTGGTTGTCCCTGTGTCAGTATAATGAGACAGGATGGGGTCATGTCTGGTGTCTCTGGCATGCTGTTCTAGTGGTATAGACGTTCGGCAGCATGTACTCGCCCTGCCACAAGAAGACACAGTATAGATATACACAGGTACATGTTAAGTACTTGTCCTTCTCATAAGACTGAAAAATTAAGCACAACTTAAATCCTAAGCATACATACAATCATTCAGACATATTCTCTTGGCTTGTTGACCCAGCAGGCCTTATTTATTGAATTGAAGAAAATTCTATGGATGTAGACAGTTAACTTACTACTGGACACTACACACAAAGCACCCGAATTAAAGTTGCTGTAATGGAAAGCTACTCGCTAATAAAGATCTGCTGCAAGCACTTGGCTCCTACGATGTCCTACATACATGTATTACCAATCTAGAACTGTTGGTAATAGTTCTGAAGAAGCAATTGAGGTTGCACACATTGTTTTAATCCAGCCATCTGTCAGACTCTGTTGTTTACATCATTCAGGTTTGTTTGATGTGTAGATCATAATGTGTTTTAGTCTCCTTGACCCTGTAGGCCAGGTAGCAGATGTTTTGGTTTTCCCCACCCTGTAAATCAGCTTGGAGGTTTGTGATGTAGCTGGTGAAGTGCCGTGGTTTTCCCCACCCTATAAATCACACACAGGGTTTGTGATGTAGCTGGTGAGGTGCTGTGGTTTTCCCCATCCTCTAAATTAAACAGGTTTGTGGTGTAGCTGGTGAGATGTTGTGGTTTTCTCCACCCTGTAAGTCAAACATGAGGTTTGTGAAGTGGCTGGTGTGGTGTTCTGATTTTCCCCATCCTGTAAACGAGACATGAGGTTTGTAGTGTAGCTGATGAGGTGGTTTTCCCCACCCTGTAAACCAGACAAAAGATTTGTGATGTAGCTGGTGAGATGTTGTGGTTTTCTCCACCCTGTAAGTCAAACATGAGGTTTGTGAAGTGGCTGGTGTGGTGTTCTGATTTTCCCCATCCTGTAAACGAGACATGAGGTTTGTAGTGTAGCTGATGAGGTGGTTTTCCCCACCCTGTAAACCAGACAAAAGATTTGTGATGTAGCTGGTGAGATGTTGTGGTTTTCTCCACCCTGTAAGTCAGACATGAGGTTTGTGAAGTGGCTGGTGTGGTGTTCTGATTTTCCCCATCCTGTAAATGAGACATAAGGTTTGTAATGTAGCTGATGAGGTGGTTTTCCCCACCCTGTAAACCAGACAAAAGATTTGTGATGTAGCTGGTGAGATGTTGTTGTTTACTCCAGCTTATAAACCAAACAGGAGGTCTGGGTGTAGATAGTGAGATGTTGTGGTTGCCTACATCCTTTGAGCCAGACCACTGTTGAATAGTGAAGTATTCTTCACAATGGAATAAAACAGTTGTGTACTGGTGTGCCATCATGCCTGATGTCTCTGGAATGATACTTCAGTGAATTACGTTGTGTTACACTTTCATAATGCCTGTCAATGTATTTATATAGACACCGCTGAAGTGAAACAAGTTCATATGAAAACACGATGTAGTCTTGAGACTTCTTACGTCGGGACTGGAAGTGGGCCATGGCCAAGTGTTTAAGGTGGTTGCATGCATGGTGCGGGTTCAAAACTGGCCTTCATCAGGGAATTTTTACATTTCACCACTTTTTCTGTTTGCTGAGCCTTGGTGACATTAAGCGGTCCACAAACCTCTTGCAGGGTCTGAGATTTGCTGAAGATTACTTGTCTTCTACCAAACTGGTGTGGATATCTGAATGTCACGTGACATTGGAAAGTTTGTTAGTGACTCACTGGTTCACCCCAGGTACTCCGGCTACAATCACCCATGAAAATAACCACCATCATGTACATGGAAACTAAGTTGGTTAGCGTGGCAGCCCAGCGTAATGATTCAGAAACCCCTCACCAATGCCGTCAGTGTGACTTCAAGTCCAGCTCATGCTGGCTTCCTCTTCGGCCGTAAGTGGGAAGGTCTGCCAGAAACTTGCAGATGGTTGAGGGTTTCTGCCGGGCTCTGTCCGGTTTCCTCCCACAATAATGCTGGCTGCCATTGCATAAGTGAAATATTCTTGAATACAGCATAAAACATCAATCAAATAAATGTACATGCAAAATTCTTGAGTATGTCGTTAGGCGACAATCATTCAAATCTACTTTGGGATTTGTTTCTGTTTACGTCAAGGGTAATACATTACCACAGTCTTTTGCAAAGGAGGAAGAATTCAAGAAATAAAGCACTAAAACCAGTTTTTTGTATTGAAAGAAACAAACTTTTTTATTTAAAGCAGTAACAAAAACAGAAACAGTTTGATTGTGCAGCACTTGTGTCATCAAGTCACTTGAAAACTATAAAAAGAATCATCTCAATCAGTTTCTCATCTGGAAATGTATGCCATCATGAGACGCTACTTGTCTTTAGCTTAAAAAGAAAAAGATACCTTTTTTACTTTTACATAATATACCATCACATGTATTTCTGATTAGTCCACAAAGGCTATCTTTTAGTAAATGAATTACTTCAATTTCAAATGACTAACCTTTCATATCTTCTTTGTTCAAACTTCATTATATATTTCATTTGCAACTAGATCATCCAAAATAATTACGTTATCCTGTAACATATTACAGGTTTATATGTTTAAAACATTAAAATGTTTTGCTTCACTTTGATCAAATTGGGATTATACTATTTTTTTGTGAGGGGGTCGGATTACTAAAACTGGTTAGCTCAGTAGATTTAATCACTACATGTTTCCTAATTGTGATTATCTACCTGACAAAAACCAAGAAAAACAAAAAATTGTTCACTGTAAAACACAAAATATTATCCAAATATTTCATCTTCTTTGAAGAACTTTTCGAAATTACTTGCACCTTCTTTCTTAGAGCTAGACACCAATCTGAAATTTAAAGAATAAAAAATTCCATTATACTTGAAAGTCCTGAAAACATTTTTTAGAACAGTGTTAGCAGTTTTTCACAGCATTTGAAATTTCTTGTCTCATTATTATTAGTAAATAGGGAACTGTTGCAACCTGAAGTAACTCAGACAGAAGCTGGATGATTTAATGTACTGTTCATTTCTCCACTTGAGCTACCGATTTTTATTACTTGGTTTGGGTTCCAGTCACCTTAGTGTGGAAAAATGTACCTCATTCATGCTGTAAGCATTCCCTTATTACCTTGAATTTGTACTGCATTTTCAAGCCGAATGAGTTAATGGGACCTACGATAGGCAATGTGAAAATGCAAGGTAAGAGTATCCTGGACAATGGTGATTATGCTGTCTGTCTGTTTGTCTGTGGTAATTATAGGGCCCTCATGCTGTGCCACAGTCCAATGGGAACACTGGGCATTGTGTTAAATGTGTCAAGCATTTACGATGTATAGAAAACAAGGTTCCAAGTTATCGTTTTGTTATTCACACTGGAATACAGGCCTTCTTCTGAGAGGCGAGTAGTCCTTATATTAGTACATTATACTCTCTCCTCTCATGCCAACTTGTCACTTTAAGAACCCTCCAGTTTCTGGTAACTTTAGGTAGAAAATTTTGCGTAGCTTGAGGTTTCAGTGCCATTAGACAACACGGAAAGTTAGGGAAATATTATGTAAAAATCATAGGTATTTTCATGTATTCTTGGAGACACACTTTCACACTTTCTAAGCTACATATAGCAAGATCAGTATTATATTAAATGCTTCAGTTACAGTTGGTTAATTTAGCTGACAACCACTATTTACGACATACTTCTAGGTCTGACTGACCTGACAACTACCCATGTCAAAGCTGACATGGTCTTCATAACAATATAATGTAAAGATATTTCAGCTTTTCTAACTAAAACTAGTACTTCAAACTCAAAGAAAACAGGAACTCTCTTACTTCCAGGTAATGGAGATTTCTCATAACAATACAAGTGAATGGGTGAAACAAATTTGTTACATGCCAACTTTGTCACTAAGAAGTTAGTGCAGAAATAGAAAGAATTGGCGCCTAACAATTATTCCCGCCTGGCATCAAGATCCCTGGTAGACACTGAAAATGGATAACCATATGGCCGTGATCATTATAGTGTGGTTTGTACGTATGATTGAAGGAATGCAGCCATGCAGTCTAACTTAAGTAAAAACAAAACAAAACATTTAAATGTGGTACAAGACCTTAAAAGAAAAGAACACATTTATACAACTTATACCTCAAAAGAAAGAGCTTTACTTTTGGTTAAATAAAATATTTCAATTTTCTGGCAGAAGTGCTTGTTATATGAGTATTTAATAATTAAACATCCAAAACTGAGAAGCCTTTTTTAGGCCGCCATTTTAACAGACTGCTTACATCATCGGGCTTAGCTTTGCAAAGTAGCTCCTCTGTTGTTGAAAGTAAAAAAAAGTCATATAGATAACATAATGGAGGGCTTCAGTAGGGACCCCAGCTCTAGTTCTGATGTTAGTGAATGTAACTTCGGCTTACAAGGCTACCAGTTTGAATCGCAGAGGAGTGAGGTGGAGAGCAGTAGTTCGAGCGACCACACATCAAGCTCAAGTGAGTGGGAACCGGTATTTGTGGTTTTGACGGGCAATCTGTGAAAGGACGGGTTGCGCTCTCTGCCTTCAGGTCATCGCAATTCAGACACATTTTGGCAGCCTACAGCCATGCATGTAGGCATGATGTGGCCCTCTAGTACATCTCAAACTCTTCCTTTTTAGACTTGACTTTAACAGAACTTAAAATCCACGATTATCACGATGTACGAACATATTTTGCTGAGTCTGGAAATGCACGTTAATTACATGGTAGGAGTAAAACCCTAAGCACAGTGAAGTCACAATGAATATTCAAGACGAGGAAAGGGGGATTTTCATTGGACAAGCCTAAAACGTGGCAGAACTTTCTATGTGCCCCGAATACGTGGATTTTGTAAAAAAATGACAATGTTTGAAAAAGTTTGTCTCTTATACGAAACCTGTAAACCTTAAAAAATGTAAAAAATATAATATTCCACACAGTTTGTATAGCTCTTTCATTTAAGGTGTAGGTTGTATAAAAGTGTTCTTCTCTTTTAAACTGAAATCTACTGACCGTCTTGTCGATGTCATTCTCAATTCTGGAGGAGTCATGTCCTGGAACATGTCACACAGAGGCTCTCGTACTTTTGTTCTCACAGATTTGCTCTACAAAGGCAACACTGAAGCACGTGTAACTGAGTAAAGGTGAGTGTAAAATTTTTCATGAGCAAGCCAGTTACGACTATGATAACATCTGCTCTCAATGTTTAGCATAACAATCCTTATGAGAACTTGTTTGATACACTGTTCATTTTAAAATCAAGTGGCATTTCAATGATTTAATCATAAAGTACATCATTTATCAGTGCATACCGGGTCATCTTGGCCACCATTTCATCAAAAAATCCACTACAACATATACACGTAAGTTGCCCAATGGGAACTGACTGTATAGAGGGACAATGTTATGAAATGATCAAAACAATGTTGAAAACCAATCAGGTTCATCTTTACATTGCATTGTTTTTTAGATTTTCTAGATCAGGAAATACTATTTTTAAACATAAATGAGTATATATGGGTATAAATATATGAGTGATTAGTGTGCTATCGCAGCACAATGGCTCAGGAGCCCCAGACCACAGCCCACGGTTGTTGAGTTGAAGTCTAGTTCAGGCTGGTTACCTCAACTACCGTACATGGGAAGGTCTGCCAGCAACCTGTGGATGGCTGCGGGATTCCCCTGGGCTCTTCCAGGTTTTGTCCCACCATGACATTGTGCTGGCTGCTGTCAAATAAGTTAAACGTTCATCAGTACAACAAAAAACAACGATCAAACGAATAAATGTCAAGACATATGATACTGCCCCATTCTAACCTGTGCTCTTGGAAGTGATTTGGCCATAATGTTCACCCCAGGATCACTCACGGCTTTGCTCTTCATTTTCTGCTGTTTGCTGTCCTCCTGCCTGAAGGCTCCCTTCCTTAGTACGGGTGGCTGGCTTTGTACTGGGACACAACCTCCATCAGAAGACAGGCTTGACAACTGACAACAATCAGTAGAATTATACAGCCATTTTTTATATTAACATGATCAATGTATTATGAAAGAAATACTCTCCTCAGAGAGGTGTTCGTCTTCTGAGTATAAAAGAGGAATGTCCTGAATATTCTCCCTACAGAGTGTTTTCCCGAGGAACAATCACAAGGACCACCTGCATAACACTAAGAAGATATTTCACTGTTACCATTTCATCTTGTGCATAAGCTCTTGTCATGTATGGAATTCAAGCACAGCACATGCTGGCTTCCTTTCCGGTCGTACATGGGACAGTCTGTCAGCAACCCATGAATGATTGTGGGCTTCCTCCAGACTCTGCACTCTTTCCTCCCACCATAACATGTCAAATATGGCGTGAGTGTGGCGTAAAACACCAATCAAATAAATAAATCATTTATGGAAAGTTCTTCCATCTGAGTTCCTAGAAAGTGGTGCTAGACCATTCACATACAAATCATGTCGTGCACAGCTCAATACAAATGCCCTCCAAAACACTTAATCTTGTCCCTTACCTATGGATGGTCGTGGGTTTCCTCAGGGCTATGCCCAATTTCCTCCCATCATAATTCTGACTGCCCTTGTGAAATAAGTGAAGTATTCTCAAGTGCTGTGTAAACACCAATGAAATAAATAGTAAATAAACTTGTCCCTCACTCTCGGGCAAATTTAAAATGCATACATGTACTGTACTGTCATAGATCCTAATTGCTTACTGGCCTTTGATATAACAACCCTGTGTCTCAGCCCTCATCGTTCATTTGTCTGAATTACTATGTTATTCTTTGGATCGCTCTTTTGCAATATTGAATATATATTGCCATGCATATGAGTTTTTCTGTATTTCAGTGCCTAGTAAAGTAATTTTTTTTTCTGAAAATCAAATGTATTTGAACCTGACATGGTGAATTGTAATATTTTGAAGCTTTGCTGAATAAATGATAATTTGATACTGACTGAGTGTCTTGAATGCAAATTTGGAATCTGAAGACTCTTACCACAGAAATGTCTGAGAGCGTCGGAGAAAGTATTTTAGGAGAATCTGATGCTGATCCTTCACTCAGGGCCAGATTATCTGGAGATGCGATCATCTTCAGGCTACGGATAGTGTCTGCTACTGACAGACGGGACTTGGCCTGAGAGTCCAGGAGCACTGGGGACATTTCGGGCTCATCTGTGACCTCTGTGGAGCTAGGCTTAGATTGGAAGACATCCACATCTGAAGACATCCACTTGGAAATGTCTGAACAGTTCCACAAAGTGCTACGACAGTCATGATTGTCATCTAATGCTGTTTCCTGTCTTCTCGAGACAGATTTCTGTTTCGACTTCTTTTTGGAATCTTTAGCCCCTCTTCCCTTGAGACAGGAAGCAGTGTCAGTCTTCGTCTGAAACCGGTGAGAATGACGTTTTTGTAACGTTGCTGCATGTACCTGTGCCTTATCGTGGTGGGGAGAGTATTTTGTTTCCTTCAAGGACTGGTGCAACTGCCTTCTTTTTCTAGGTGCCAGGATTGCATTGAGTTTGTCTGCGCTTTTATCTAGAGAGGGAGGGGTTTCTGTTGTCATGGAAATGTTGGTCTGCAATACTTTCTGGTTATCCCCTCCTGCCAGTAAATATTGCGAGGCTGGTATGTTTCTAAGCTGTTTAGCATCACTGCACTCAGAAGCCATGTCATTGTCACTTAGGAAGTTCTCTTCAGCATCACCTCTACCACTTTCCGCATCTTGACATGGGGATGATGATGCCTCATCAAACTTGAACACATAATTCCTCTCTTTTTCAGCACTTTGACTAGCTGATCTAGAACGCAACATTCGTTTGGTTTGCCCAGCTGGAGATGTGGTCTTCCTTCTAGTTGCTTTCTTTGGTGGATTCATGCTACTTTCAGTAATTTTAGACTCCTCTTTGGTGCTAGAATTTGGTTTGGATATTGATGATCTCTTACCCAATGTGTTTATTTCCTCTTGTTCTGGTGAACCAATGCAAATTTCAAACTGATCAATAGCATCGAAATTGTAGGGATTTATATCAAAACTTGACCCTGAATCTTGTGAGGCATATGTGGTAGAACATGAATCTTCCATCTCACTCATTATCTTCACCTCCACATCTTTTGTAGAGAAAGAAACTCTTGCTCTTGGCCGTCTGTTTTCCTTGTTAGCACTGACAAATTACAAGGAAAGAAAACTACTGTAAACATAGTAAAAGCGACATATCATACACCTCATACAGTTCTCGAACAATTTCAAGTGTAGAGCTGAACTCTATTCTGTATTCTGTCTCTTTACAGGAAAATAAACATCTTACTTCTGGTACTGAAGCTTACATTTTTAACAATGGATATATCATCCTACATCCAACAAAAATACTCAGTACACTTTTCTAACATTAACAGAACTCTATGAATCAGGCAAACTGAGCAACTTAAATATGGATAAATTTTTACATCTGATCAAATACCGACACACTATATTTACACTGCAATTATTTAGCTCCTGATACAAGCCACTGATATACATGGAGTATTTCCTTAATTACCTTTTCAGAATTCCTGATCTGTCAAGCATCCTAGAATTGCTGATAATTTTGGGAGCTTTGTTATTCTGAACAGAGTACCTGGTGTTGTATGTGTTGGATTCTTTGGGCCAAGGCACAGGAGAGTCCTTTCGGCTGTTATCTGGATCGTCATCCTCAAACAAAGATGGTTCTGATTTTAGCTGTTCATCAGTTTCCACAGAATCCTCATCACTGTCATGGTAAGGACCTAACAGAGTATTTCCCAAACGGTTATGGTCACTTATTTTCTCTTTGCTTTTGAATAAAGGTGACCGCATATGTCCAGAATTAGTGGCAGTTCTGTTTGCCTGTCGTGTTTTGGGTGTCAGCAGTCTACCCTTGCAACTTTTCCCTTTCCTCTCCTTTTTAACTTTGGGAGACTTTTTTTGGGGTGTTGGTGTTGAAATCAGGGTAAATTTTCTGTACTTCCCTTTTTCATCATCTGATAGTGTGTTCCACAATGATTTTAATTTACCATTTATCTGGTGGGCTTTTAGGAATGGATACTTCCCTTGCAGCTTACTTTTATTTTCCAGAACAAATACTTGGTAGCTGACAACACTTTTAATCTTCTTGCTTGAACCTGCTTCCTCATTCTTGGTAGGGAAGACTGCTGCCCCATTCTCTTTCATATTTGCCATTCAGACCAACAATTTTCACTCCATATCTGTACATAGAGCTGTTCAGCCTGAGAACAAAACCAAACGTACAGATATAAAATTCTGACAATTAGCTTCAAGTCATCATCTGGTATTATAATTAAATTCACAAAATGGAGAAATCATGGAAGGGGGACTGCACTGGTTGAATGATCTAGAATATCTGAATTCTGACATTGATGACTAAGCCGGCTGTGTCTTCAAGTTCAACTATTGCCGTGTTGAGCTATGACCTTGAAAATCGGGGATTTTATGCAATATGGATCATGTACTGTACCTGTAAGGTGAAATTGCTTCCAGTTTCATGGTGACAATTTCCTCCACCAATAAATCTGACATGTTACTGTGTAAGTTAAACATTCATGAGTGTTATCAAAGTACATGTAACATTGTGATAACCATTTAAATTTACACCTTGTGAATACAATAATTACAGTACAAACATTTGAAAGAAGTACTTCTCTAGTTCTGAGCAAGGACAGATTGAATTTTGAATACTTTGAAGTTTAGAGAAATGATCATCGATCAAAAAAATCTGAAAAAAGTGATGTAAAACATCTATTCACAGCTCTGTCTGGTTTCCAGTAGTGTTTCTCCTGGAAAACTAGCACCTTACTCTTTTCCACTTCATCAAATGGCAGAAAAGGTAACATTTCAAAAATGTAACTAAACTTGCTTAATTCTTCAACCCATTTGCACGTTTGCAATGTTTGTCCAAGCATCTTATGAGAGCATTATTCTGCTGTAGACTGATAAAATTACACTTTTAGTTTTGTCTCCAAAATCAAATTAAAATAATGTAAGAACTGCTCTATAAGTTGCTCTATCGCATGTGAAAAGGCTGAGGCATGAGGGTAAGTCTCAGATTTTAAGATACTAGAACCCCTCAGACCGGTGAAATTTAGTCATATTTATTTTATTTCACATTAGTATTCTACATTCTCCTATCTTTCCTCTTACTGTAGATGAAAAACAAATTCGAATTGTAAATACCTTAAATCTGACAAGAAGTATAACACCAACCAAGGCAGTTGTGTTTTCCTTGATCGCCCTGATTAGGGTGATAAGCTCATTGAATGGGGTTACCTGCTGGGAATAGACATGCCTATTGACCAAAACAACAGCCTCAATCACCACACCAGGGTGCCATTGGGGGATGGGTTTATAAACATATTCTAGCAGGTTTTCCTCTTTTGCAGAGCATAATAAGTTTTAAAATTTAGCATAAGTAGGTTGATATGTCCAAATTTTAGCTGGAGGAAGTATAATTCTTGATTAAAATTAATTTGCAAAGGAATTAATGATGAATTTCTGTCACACATACTGCTCCTCCAGACATTTTGATCTTTTTCTTCCTTTCTATTTTTGACACGGTCACTTATATTTCAACATAATCCTACAGAACTTGGCACACATGTAGCTAAATACACAAGCTAAACAAAAGATCCAATTTTTTAATTTCTTTTCTAGTTTTAAAGACATAGTAAAAGTATATGAAAGTTTCAAAAACTTTTTAAATTTTTGAAACTTTTAACTTTAAAGGATCACTCAGAAAAATCTAGGATGGATGTTAAAATTTGTGGGACCATTTTATAGTTTAAATAGTATCCACACTTTCCACATGAGCAAAAACATTTGGGAAATTGGGGAAAAAATAGCATTTTGAAAAGCCGCCCTGATTTTTTTCAAACTTCCAAAGTCAGGTGAATTTTAAAAGCTTTTTGAAATCAGCAACTGTTTAGTTTTCAGAATATACATACATATGACTGTATTTTATCAATATTTTGGACTACACAAAATGTGAAATTCTGCTTACAAGGGGTTCTAGTATCCTTAAACTTTCTGTAGATCTAAACTGCAGCTGTACTTATTTGCAAAGCAAAAAAGTAAGACTACTCAACACTTCACCTGTCTTATTGTGATCTCAAAGCTCACAAGGAAAACAAGTCTGATCCTGTTAAAGCAGAAGGGTCCTATATCATTTAATAAAATTAATGGACCATTTCAGCACAGTGGAAAGAGTATCAGTCTTCTTTTGTCTTGTCACTAACATCAAAAATGGGTGGAGGGGAGGGGAGTGGGAGTATTTGTCTACTTCAATCCAATCTCTAAGCTACAAACGAGCTCAGTGCTTGCTTTCATCAAGGATAAATATTTATACAACTGCAGTCCTTTCAAGCTGAATTTTTACCCCTGGTTTACCAAAAATTGGGAAGATAAATATGATGATGTGAATGTGATCATATCTCATGTCACTTATCAGGATGCTGTTAGTGTTCAGTAGGTGTGTTCATTATAACTTACACCTAAATACCAGGTTGACAAGCGTTAGTGTGATCGAATGTTCATTTTCTTTTGTTATTACACATGGCAAACTTGGTATTCATCCAGGAAAAATTGATTAAAGAATAAAAGTAGATAAAATTTACCTCTTAAAGGACGTAGGAAAATTCACCTTGTCAAGTTCCGCGCCTTCTTCTAGCAGAAGACAAAAACGTGAATACCGAGAAATCTCGCCCTGTCTCGTCTAGTGACGTCACCAGTTGCTACCACACAGAACGCAAACGGACAGTCAGAATGAGAAGTTGACAGCTAGACGAAAGCCTCTTTCTGTCACGACGATGGACGAAGAACTATCAGGTGAAGTTGACTTCGACTTTTTTGACGAGGGACATCGACGAAGTCCCGTTAGAAGCAGTTCAATGTCACCGGTGACCACAACAGTTAACGGTAAGCCGCCCATTCCCTCAACTTCCAAGTCGCCTGCAAGTGCAAACGTGAGCGACAAAAATGGCGAACATCGTGACGAATCGCCGGCAGACGACTACAGTTCTGACGACTCGTCCTCCAGACAGAGCTACAGTTCAGATAGCGAGGACAATGAAAACAATGCTAATTCAAAGGCAGTTACCTCAGTCCACGCTCGGCTTCCATCAGCTGATTCTGGTGGCAGAAAAAATTCCCCTCGAGGTCGGCGCCGACTGAGAAAATCTGATCGTGATGGGAGTAGTAGTAGTCGGTCTGGCAGTGAAGATAGTGACAGAGGTAGTTCTAGTGCCTACTCAGACGGGCAAGAAGGCGATTACAGAAATAAACGTTCACCAAGGCTAAATCACGTTGATAAAAGAAACGCCTGGGAAAGAGAGAGTGACGGGAAAACTTCACAGTCCTCTGATCCGCGAGATGCCAGACCGAAGAGCAGTTACAAAAGAAGTGTCTCAAGAAAATCAAGTTCGAAACCCCGACGTCGAGCATCAAAAAGCCTGAGTGACAGTGGTTCAGATTCCTACACAAGTGGTAGTGATTCAGATAGCAGCAGCTCTGAAAGCCACAAATCAAACACTGACAGTGAAATCACTGATGTTTCACCTTTGCAGTCAGCAGACTCCAGTCCTGTTATGAAACGTAAACATCGTAAACATGTGTCAGTGATAAGTGCTCCACAACGAGAACATAAACCATACAAAGAATTGCCAGACACATCTGATGTTCCAATTCGAAGGCCAGCTGAAGGCACAATGGAGTTCAAATTGCTCATGCAAGCTGTGGCAGAACTTGACAGTGAAAAACAGAAGCGAATTAAAGCTTCCTCTCGTCGTGTGGTATTCGCTCCTCCAAATTCTTCCTTTCATCGTGAAAAAAATAACTATTCTTTCAGTGATATGCAAGCTAGAAACATTGATCAGGAAAATGAACGTCTCTTGCAAGAAATCATTAGGAAGAGACTCCCAAGGAAGAAGAAAGATCCAGCTTACACTCAGCCAAAACCAGTGAGAAGGCTACCAAATTCAGCTGTTAATCGGTTGAAGGAGCAGAGACGAATAGAGCGTGAGAACTTGGTGAGAAGTGTTTATTGTATTTTAATAATTGTGCTGAGCATATACATGTTAAATACTACCTGGTACATGTGTTTGCATTTAATTAGTAGTTTCATCAAGACATAATAAGGGGTAAGATATTGAATATGTATTCAACCTTATACATTTACATGTACATGCAGGGAGAGAAAGCGAGAGCTTGTCTTGGCTGAGTGGTTATAGTGCCTTTTCATCTGAAAGTGGTCAGAGATGTGGGCTCAGTACCATTCCCCAAGAGGGGATTGTCATTATTCCGCTGCTACCAGTGTTCTTGAGGTCTTGCGTAGTCTTACAAAACGATCATTGGACAACCTCATCCAAGCACTCCAGTTTTCTCTGCCCAGAATAACAGCCACCATCATTAAAGTAGGTACGGCCTAATGACCTGATGGAAAACTGTGATAGGAAGAAAAAACGCATGGGAGTGTACCAAGGCAGCTATAAATGCCGACTGAAGTAAGACTGTCGCATGCATCATAGTAAACTCAACGTATTACATGTATGAAAGAAAAGATTCTTAGCTACACTGCCATATTGTTATAGGGTGAAATATAAATGCTGTCTACGCCCAGGTTGGAGGGAATTCCCCCCTGGTCTTGTGGTAGAAGCGTGGACTCGAAATCCAAAGATCACTGGTACAAATCTCCAGCTGGTCAGCCCGGTCACACTTGGCGCTACGAGCAGGGTTACAGGGTGAAATGTAAGCAGGGAATTTCCCTTTAGTCTAGTGGTAGAAGCATGGACTCGAAATGCAAAGATTGCTGGTTCAAATCCCCAGCTGGTTAGGCCGTTCCCAATATGAAAGGATGGCAGTGGTGTTTGGACAATAACAAAAGAGCCTCTGACTGTTAAAATCACATGGTTCTGCGTAATCCTAAATGCTTAATCAGAGTAATCAAAACACTATGCCCCCTATATGGCTGACTGAATCACATCCACAAATTACAAATTCTATCAATTTAAACCAAAGGTACATGAAAAATTTGTTGACGAAAAGTTAAGAATTTAAGATGTGTGCAATGAAAATTATAAGTTATGTAGAAATAAAAGTTCAAATAGAGGGGAAGTTGTCATGAGCTTTAACACTTTACGGCTTCCCGCACATAAACTGCCTTGTTGGAAAGTTTTTCATGTTCAAAAGTGACTGAAAGGGGAAAAATCTCACTTTTTAATTCGTTACACGCAGTGATTTGTCTGATTGTGACAATAAAGTCATCAATGTCCCTCTTTGGACAGTGCCCCGACTTCATAAATTAAGGGCTCATATACATAAAAGTTAATCTTTCCACATAATGACCACTGACCTAAGGAGTAAATTGAGCGTTCCATACAACTAAAATTGTTTCAACTGTCCTTTTGAGGTGCCGAAATTGATGTTTTGTACCTTTCCACCCCTCAGTATTTATGACTGTCTTCATATATATGCAAACGTTATTAAAATGCCTGTTATTTTTGTTTTTGTTTCATGTAATTATCTCAAATTGAACACATGTAAATATGTAGGGTAAGATTATATTCACACTTATTTGGAATGATTAATTCTACATTTTGTTTTTTGATCAATATATGAATTGTTTTCTTGCCCTTATATAAACTGTCGGGCTTGCCATCATGTATCAGTAAGGAGCTCTTTAGTATGATGTCCTTTGCATCCATCAGCCATGTATATGGTTCCAAATTTCAAGATGTTCATGATTATTTCTTTTAAAAGGAATGATGCAAGTAACAACAATGACTCTCTTCAGATATATGTATAGGTTGTACTTTTGTCTGAAAGCATTCAGTTCTGTTGTGAAACCATTGTATGATCACATGCTGATTGTAATTGACTGGATACAATACACAGATCTTATGCATTTCATGCGGAATAAAAACACTGCAGTGACCATGTCATATTATATATGCACTTTTTCGTGGACACAAAAGTGCAATATATAAAGAAGTTGTTTACAGCAGAAAATTCAATCTTTCCAATGTCAGTCCATCACAACAGCAAAAATCTTTGAGTTTCTGGCACTTGTGAAATGACAGAAAGTAAATGAGTATTCCATAACTTTCTGAATATTTAAAAAGGTTGGTGAAGTGATTAAGACAGTGTAGTTACTTAGGAAAGTAAGAAACGTTTTTGAAATCAACTTGATGATCTCTCTTCACAGTCCATGATTTTACTTATTTATTTCTTTATTTCTTTATTTATTTGATTGGTGTTTTATCCTTAAGAATATTTCGCGTAAACGATGTCCGCCAGCATTATGTTTTGAGGAAAATGGACAGAGGCCGGGGGAAACCCACGATCATCAGCAGGTTGCTGGCGGACCTTCCCACGTACAGCCAGAGAGGAAGCCAGTATGTGCTAGCCTTGCACTCAAAGCGACCGCATTGGTGACAGGCTCCTGAATCATTACGCCGTGCGAGTGCACTAACCAACTGAGCCATGGAGGCTCCTGTATGATTTTCAAGAGAGCTGATGTATAGTTTACATATTCTCCTTATTTTTTGTAAGAATTTCTGCATGTTTTGAAAGTTCATGCAAAGATCAATTCAGAATCGGTCCTGGGATATATTGCACGGAATACACATATGATTAAGCGTGAGTCAGTGTATTAATCCTGATAATTAATTACATGTATATGTATATTTATGCCTGTCAGCATTGCCTACTTCTGTATTGAAAATAAAGCCTGCTATACATAAGCAGATAAATTAGGGATGTTAAACTTCATAACATGAATTTCAAATGGATTCGAATTGAACATGTAATTTATTCTTCCTTGCTATAATTTTGGCCAAAAAAATATACTCAGATGTTTGGATCAAGCTGTCATTTGCTTGTATTAATGCATTTATTAGTTTTGCATCTTACATTTTGTGATTAAATTACATATGAATTTACGTAAGGTCCAAGTTTACCAATTATCAGTACTTATTATGTGTCCACAAAACATTCATTTTATAGATGATTTACAGATGTTCACAGTTTTGCTACATCATCATTTCCTAATTTGTAAATTTTACATGGTTTTCTTTGATACCTGACAGTCAACACTGTGCATCCTGTAGTCCAGGCAAGTATGAGTGGAATGAAAAGACAGATATTATATAATACAAATATATATAAATATGTACATACACAAAGACATGCTCAAAACGCGATTCCTTACTACGTTGTTAGATAGAGTAAATATGGAATGTAAATCTGTAAGCAAATAGATGAGGCTAAGTAAATTTAATACACTATCAGCTTAACTAGTAAAAAAAATATGCAACATATTTTAAGATCTATAGAGATTATTTCACAAATTTTAACATGAAATTTCAACAAACAACAGCTAAGTTAAATGCGAATCAAAGTGTGGGAATGAAAAGAAATGCCAGATGGTAAATGCATGTATGTAATTGATTAAAGTAAAGTAAATTTAAGGATGAACTATTACCAATCCACATATTGATAAAAAAAAAAAGAAGTAAACAACAATAGAGAGCAAAAAAGCGGTGAAAATTACTTTCCCCTGATTTTAATTGTTCTTTAAATGAAGATGTTCAAGGTGATTACTTATTAAAATTAAATATTAAAAATAAATGCAGATCAGAGTATGGGAATAAAAAGTGGGTAGTATATACATGTATGTAATTGATGAAAAAAAAAAATAAATAAAAAGTGAATTTAATCAGGAACTGTTACCAACCCACATATTCATACAAAAAAAAAAAAAGAAATATGAAAAACAAAAAACCCAAAGGAAAAAGCAGACAAGTAAAATCACTAAAGATAGCAGAAAAAGTGATGAAAATTGCTTCTCTTTTATTTTAAATTTTTGAAGTTGAGGTGATTGTATTGGTATAAATATAAAAAATAAATGCAGATCAAAGTATGGAAAGGAAAATAAATGCTACGTGCTGTAAGTACATGTATTTGATTAACTACACTTTAGTATACGACTTTCCTGTTGATCAAAGGGTCCATTATTTCCCCAGTTTTGAAGCTGCTAATCATAAGTCTTTGCGTCGAGCTGCTGACGAACTCTCGTGCAGTCAAGATAAATGCACTAAAATCAATAGTTATTTGCACAAATTTAGTATGTATTGATAGCTAAGAATCTCTTCTTTCCGAATCCGTTGAGTTTACTACAATACATGTGATAGCTTTCCTGAAATCGGTATTTTATAGTTGCCTCAGTACACTCTCATCCATTTTTTCCACCCATCTGGGTTTTTCATCTGGTGATTAGGTCGTACCATTAAAGTATTGAGTGTGTGTATTTTGTTAGCTGTTAAACAGATCCTATTCAGTAGCTCCATTGTGCTGTGTTATATACAAATGAACCTGTTGTCCACTCTCTCAACAAGCTGTCAAAATTTGTGGCCTTGAAACTCTAATCTAATCTTTCTAATCTTTGTCTTCGAAAGAGTATGAGACATAATCTGGGTAGTAAACTTGTGGTTCAAGTTATAATAAATTCATCAATGTTCATGTCTAATTGTGATATTCTGTTACAGCTTTAGTGACTAGGAACAGACATTCAGTTTGATACTTACACAGTCAGTTTGGTAAAAAGAAAGAAAAGCTATATGTACATGTACTTGACAAATGTTAACTGAGTTGCAATACATGTAGATCTGTCCTTGAGAGTTAAGTGGTCTGGAAAACTCCTAAAGTGCTAAGCAGGTGTCAGTTTCATGTTAGAAAATCTGCTTAACATAGAGCAATATTCTTTTTCTTACAACATTACATTTAACTGTTTCTGTCATCTCAACTTGTGTCAGTTTCAACTTTTGTGAATGTAAGCTGAACATCTTTTCAGGGGCATACAGTTAATCACACATAATTCTCATTAATGCAGTAACCAGCTAGTAGTGTACAAACATTTTAATTTAATAGCATCATCTCATAAAGTTGTTTCACCCCTCTTTATAGTGGTCAGATGCACATGTAAGATGTACATGTGGGTCCTGTCACACTGCACAAACACCAGTTACGTAAGATAAACGATATAAATTGAATTGAAACGTCACAGCTACAAACAGTATGTTCATTTAACTCGATGTTGCTAATGGCGACCTTGAACAGAATGTAATTTGGTACAGTCTTGTGTGTGTTGCTATGTACATCCACCTAAACACGGAAACAGTAACTAGGGCTGTGTGGTGCAGCTTCTTCGCCTATTTGTCCTCCCCCAGAGTCTTGCTTAAATCCCATGGATACCGACAATGCCATGTCAATGTTTCCATCAACAAAGACCAAATGTGTGATTTGTCCCTGTATCATGGAAGACACACCCACTGCCACATGTACACACATACATGACGTTGCAGACAGTTGTTGCAGACAATCAATACAGCAATATATGAACTACATGGACATGCATCAGTTTGTATCGAACATATCGATATTCTAATACATACGAATGTATGCCTGCGGTGTTTGTCATTAGTCATTGGATGTAGTTGTTTACGTTTGTGGCAGATATTCATGTAAATTGGTTTCTCTGGTTACTCACAAGATGATATTGTTTTAACTCTACATGTATTTGAGTAGGATTGTCATATTCATATTTTTCATAACCTCAGTGCCTGTTAAATAATAGTATTACTGCATTTGGGTGCAATGTTTGAAATGACCTTTTTTTTGACTTCTTGTGTAAAGTGTATATGAAGTAGGTGCTATGAGAGGAAGATTCAGTGTGGTAAAATTGGAGCTCAGACATTTCCCTCTTATATGTATAACAAGGAAATGAACACAATATTTTGTCTTCTAATGTGATATGTGTTATTGCAGTGTAAAACTGTATATTAATCATGCAAGACATTTGTGCACAAAAACATATTAAATTCATGGCATGTTGGTAGAATAACTTTATGTGCAATATGGTACATGTATAAATGTGGCAGTGGTCGGAAGTTGTGAAGATACTGCATGGGAATAATTCTATGTCACTAATCTCATATGACAAGAGAACATTACTTGGATGTTGAAGCAAGTGCTCTTTTAAACTTGTGTGGCATGGTAGAACTCATTGTCACTTCTCAGTTACAGTAGATCTTTTATATTTAAGACATTGGAATGAAAAATCCTCTATAATCCCCAAGATCATAAACATTTGAGTCCTGTCTTCATGGATTAATTAATTGTGAGGTCAAAACTGAACAACTGTAAAGGTATATTTAGATCTGCTGTGTGGTATAACAAACAATAAAGATCTTTTTATCAAATAACCTAGTTACATATCTATTTGGTCAAAATTGTCTTTAGGGGAAATGTCCTGGATACGGTAAAATTACCTGTGAAATGTTTGAAGCGTTCTGATTATTGGAGTGCCTTAAGGTAAGATATGTACAGGACACGAACACTATAGAGAGTATAATGATGTCCAGTACCCACAAACTTGTACTGCAGTAGTTTTTCTAACAGCATATTTTGTTTTAATGTTTGTAGGCATTTTTGCAAAGACTTCAGAGCATAAAGCCAACACGTGGTTTGACAAAGAAAGAGCAGCTGAGTGAGTACCGGCGCCAGATGCAGTATGGCGTTCCCTCTGGGGGCTGGCGAACAAGAACCCCACAGATACCCTCCAGCTCATCCAGCAAGTCCAGTGTGCGCAGTATGTCCAGTTTGTCAAGTGTCCACAGCCTGGCATCCACTACCACTTGTGTTGGCTCCACAGGCTCTAGGAGTAGGCCTCAGAGTGCCAAGAAAATCACGCATGACACGCGGCCAGCATGGGATGATCGTTGGTAAACTTTGATGAGACATTAGGAAAGCATCAGTAATTGTCACTTCTCTGTTAAGGGTGTTGTCATGCAATTGTACATGGTTTTATATAATATGAACCTTGTCTTGGTGGCAAATAATACCAAGCCTCTGATTTGATACAGTAAAAATGCATGCATCACGGTCTGGTTTTACATACATGGAGTTATGCGTACAAATCAAAGCATTGTATTTTGAGAATTCACTCAAGGTAACCCTAACATGACAATGTTTTGTCCAGATCACAAGTTACATTATCAGAGTGTTTTAGAATGTATATACATGTACAAATTAAACTACATGCAACCTTTAACAATTAATCTGATGTACTTTATCAAACTTTATCAACCCAAAGGACACACACAATTATTAGGGGTACTGAGTAATCAATAACTTAGTAGATACAATAACTGCCTGTAGAAGTAGATTATGGTGGTAATGGCTCAAGCCTTGTGCCAACATGATTTCAGATGTTTGTTTACATGTTCATGGAACTGTCCATAATGGTATGCTTGTTATGTTTTTAATAGTACTCCTTGGATTTCTTGTTTTGTGCAGTATTATTGAGTGTACATGTAGTATTGTGATGTAACTTAATTTTGCTTGTCATTGCCTTCATACTTATCATTGTTACCTTATAAATAAGACCTGTAAGTAGTATTGGTCTCTTACTATACCTCTGGTTTCAGGTGAAAGTCATAGTTTGTGGCTCTACTGATCTCATCTATAACTGATATAGATAGCTAACATGAAGGCTCTTGAATCTGTCTCGTCTGTTCATCTGAAAGTGATATACATGCATTTCCCTTGTATTTCCCCTAGATTGAGTAAAGTGTTAACATTCTATGATATACATGTTGTGGAGCTATCCTGTATGTATCCTATATCTCATACACATACAAATTACAGTGCATGTATTGTCATACACATGTATGTGCAAAATTAGGGGCTTTGTGGACTGAGACATAGGCCAAAGCACTACTTCACAATGACTGTCATGGCCTTTACCACATGTTGGAATCCAGCTTTCGTTGATTCAGTGGAGTCATCAGAGATGTATGTCCTGAGATTTGTCAGGGATGTGTCGACAATCATGGGCTCTGGTTCACTCTATAAACCTGGCAGCCGTCATATAAGGGAAAAATTCTTAACCATGGCATTAATCATGAAAGAAAATAAGTAAATGTAGAAAAAATGAGCGTGCATGTGTATAATGTCATCTCTGAAGGGTCTGATGAAGCCTTATATGCTTTATATTATACAGGTTGTGTAGTCATTTATTTGTTCATGTTGCACCATAAAAAGAAATTTTGGAAATTCCATTTTTAGTCATTGCACCATGTGGATGTACATGTACATAAAAGGAGTCATCAGTTGTGCTGGAGTGTTTTATAATTGCTTGTCGCATGCCTGTAAGACAATGATCTCAAAGTTTGTGACGTAAAATTCTAAAGATGATTGAATGAAGCCCTGACAACCAAGTAAGTGGTGCACTGCAGGCATTGCTTGCCATGGTGGTTACATTCACATAACTCAGAGGGTTTTGTGCAAGCGAGACGTGTGCCCGAGTAGGTGTTAGTGGCATGGTGAAGTCATTTGTGTTTCTGAGAGAACAATTATGTACATTAACACTGACCATCCATCACTGCACACAGTTGTGGCCATTTTATAATTGCTCGTCACATACCTGTAAGACAATGATTTGTGGCGTAAAATCCCAAGGACAGTTGAATGAAGCCCTAGCAACTTTACGACCACAAAACTGCAGCAGTGTAGGCATTACACTGTCACTAAACAGTAGTGGCCATGGTTTGGCCTTCAAGATAATTGCCTCATGTCATGATAATCAAGTGCTATACTCATTAGTATATATTTTGCATATTACATGTGTTTCAGTGTTTTTATTATCATATCAGACATATTATAAACTTTGTACAGTATATACTAAAATCTCCCTTTAAAATCTCAAACTGTTTTCCTTTTATGTTTCCTCATTATCAAAACTTGGCTCAGTGAATGGCCATCAACATATTTCAGTGTTAGAAACACATCATTTTATGTGTTATGGTGGAAATCCATCCTGCTTTTATTGAAGCACTCTTAATAAAGTATTATAGAAATGTTTTCATTGTAAAGGCCAGAGACTGGAACTATCACTCAAGCTGTGATATTAGTACATTGATGTCAGATGTTAATGTTTTCCTCATGAAAATATGTGTGCATAAATTAGGCCTTGATAATTTTGTTGACTTCATTACATATTAATCGTAAAAGGGTGGACTTCATATGTGCAAACTTCGATCTGTATGATTTGGCGTTTTTTTCTTGGTATCAGGGTACATAAATTAATCCGAACATGTCTGTACCTTGCTACAGAATATATAAATTCTGGGTTTACATTGATTCATTTGCTCCATCTGAAAGATTGGAATTATGCACAAATAAATACCAGAATGTCTAGGTGGACATGTAAGTGGCTACAGTGTATTGTGATACAAGAAATGTGTGAAGCAAGATTTTATCCCAGATAAATCCTCTTGCATTATTCAATAACAGAGTTTGGGATGAACTAATCAATAACACTGTAGAATGCTTTAGTGTAACACAGTCTGTCGAGGTCTGGTGTGGTGGGATGTACACATGGAGGACTGCTAGCTGTCCAAGATATCAGACTCAGACATGTACGTATACTCACCCAATTAGTTTGATTGATGACTTAATCTTATGTATACATAAATGTATGTTATAAAAATATATCTTCTCAGACTTCTGGTCATTTTGAAATAATAAAGCAGGAGCCCAATTCATGTAATAGGTGTGCGTTTTGTTCTTATTGGTACATGTATGTGGGATGAAATCAATGTATGCCTAATGCTGACTGAAGAATAGCTGTGTTATGTCTGCAGTGGCCTGCTTATCTGATCAAGGTGACAGCCTGCAGTTCATGTACATACATGTCAAAATAGAGTTAAGCATGAAAATGTAAAGGCTAAAGCAGACTTGCTGTTAGAAATCTCTTGACTGATTTATTTAGGACTTACGTGCACATATGTACATTGGCCACAACATCCATGTATTTTACAAGAGCATCAGTTAAACCTTGTTGCTGTGGTAGTTGACAATGCGTGCATTTTTTACTGAAGATATTTGTGGTCCACATACTTGTTTGAACAAGTACCCTTAGCTATGCTAAGAACAGGGACAGTGCTGCGAAAACTTGGCCCTTCATGTAGGTAGTGTTGGAGTAGAGGTGCAGGAAGCAGGATAAAAAAAAATAATGTGCAATGCACTTAAACCCTCTCGGCCTTAAGCACATGTACAGTGTAACAAATAGATACACATTCCATGAGATATTTTGTATAACACCAGCCATCCATAAAATTTATCCTAAATGACTAATGACCATGAAACCGTCAAGGTCTCCAAAATCAATAGAGTTCTTAATCAAGCAGGAGGGTAGGTGTTTTATAAGTTTGGTGACCTTGGGACAAACTGAGTGATATAGCATTTACAAGCCTCTTATAAAATGTAACTTCAATGACCCCCCCGAGACCAAGAAGAAGGTCAAAGTAACTCAAAATCAATAAGATTCTTTCCCATGCCAAAGCGTAAGTGTGGGCTAAGATTGGTGAATTTGGGCTAAACCGTTCAAGAGATAGTTTATAACGATATGGACAGATGGATGGAGGCCCACTATGACAAAACCCTTTATTGTTGATATTGGCAGAGGGGTAAAAAAATCTTACTTGCAATAAATGTTGATCATGGAATATGCCGATCTAATTGAACATATTTGGATTTGTGGGCTTGATATGCCTTGTTATTTTATTTCATACTGGCTTGCAACTTTCAGTGTTGAAAACTTCATGCTTTCAACATTGGAAGGGGTCCACCATAGTGTGCCTTTATGTAGGTTACATTTATTTATTTACTTGATTGTTGTTTTATGCCGTACTCAAGAATATTTCACTTATATGATGGTGGCCAGAATTATGGTGGGAGGAAACCAGGCCAAGCCCAAGGGAAACCCACAACAATCTGCAGGTTGTGTTGGTTACATGTGCGAAAAGCTTGTCAGTAACTGGCCAAAGGTGAGTGGTTTTCTCCAGCCACTCTTCTATCCTCCACCCATGACACTGACCGCTGACCATTGTACATGTACATGTGAAAACTTTTTGAGTATAGCATTAAGCAACAAGCAAGGAAAGGAAAATAAGATGGACTATAGGGGAGTTTTGAGTTCGAACTCTTTTGTCATAGAAGGTACAAAAAGTTCAACTGTATCATGTGACTTGTCAAAAATGTCAGGCAATTTTGTTGATTTTAATTTACCGATCACCTGTCTTGCAGTGTTAGGGAGGTACAAACGACCTCTCCTTCAATGAGGAGCGTCTTAAATTAAAAGTCTTCCAGCTCCTCAATTTTTCCTATCACATGCCTAGTCTAAGTAACTTTTTTGAAACTTTCCATAGACGCCTATGTTATAGTAAATGTAATCAGAAATAGTTGCCTAATATATTTGACAGGTCACATGTGGGGCTTTTCTTACCTTTAGCGATAAAAGAGTTCAATCTCGAAACTCCCGTACTGGCCATCACAAGGCAGTTTCTGATTAATCTTGCTCAACATTCCATTGTTTAAATTGAACTTTCAGTCTTCTGGTACCAAGTCAATTAAGTCATGCATGAATGTACAGAATGAAGTGGCATCCAAACCTTTGTTCATGAATAACAAAAATTCAAAACTGCACTTTAGGCACACCCACTTCAATAACTGTCTTTTTAAAAAGGCCCCTTATAGAAACTTTTTTTTCCTCAAAAAGAATTGCAAATAAAGCATGTGTACTTAGGCATCATGCCAATAGCATTTAGCTTTGTAAGCTTACTGTTTACTGAAGGGTTTGTAGTTCTGTTGAAAATACAAATGTATGCAAGTTCCCTGTTGTGTGGCGAACGTCATGGCTCCAAAAGCTAACAGAAAGCCTTGATGTACATATATATTCCTCTAGGTATGAAATGTACATGTATACTGGCTTCTATTGACACCTGTTGGCCAGTATGATGCAGATGTCTCAAAATCCTCCAGGCAACAAATTTATTTTTACGTTGTACATCTGCTTAGTAATACCCACATTGATATTAATTACCCTTTTTTTTATCTTTCATTTTATTTTATTTCACTTAATCACTGTACATCATATTCTGATCCTTGATAAATTTGCAATACAAAAGAATTATTTGAATGTAGACCTATGGCAAGAGTAAAGTCAAAAAATTCCAAAAGGATTGTCATATGGCATATCCCATAAAAATTATCTGCAATAAATTCTTACAACACATAGATGTTCATTTGGTAAACTGGTATGGTAACTTGACTGAACAAAAATGGACACATAATCTTGCAGATTATCTTTCGTCCATACCTCAATATCACCACGGTCACCAATCTTGAATGTGTCAGCGCGGAATCCTGGACAAAGCCCCGTCGGACATAAGCCCCGTGGTAAATACTGCAGACTCTATAATGATATTCGCTCCTGCTGGACTAAAGCCCCTCCGCTTATTTATCTCGCAAAACGTATCTGGACATGGACTTTTTTTTATGAAATATAACATTTACTAGGCTAGTCACTGATAAATATTTCACTTCGGCCTTTTAAAACTCATTGTGATCGACAAAAATGTGGCAACACAGCCACTGTAATGATATCAACCTTTTACTCAATGCTTTTTACTGAAGTAAACGTTTATGCTGTGAGGGATCTGCCACAACTCAACCTGTCAACCACACGTAATGGCGGGACATAAGTTCATTACCTGGAACTTTGAAGCACATGGCAGGCATGTGACTTTGACTACTTTCTTTAAAGGCGATACATATATAGCATGCATGATGCAGTGTTTGGGCGAAACAAGTAATTGTGGTAACATTTATGTTTCTAGGACAAGAGCAAACAAAAAATACGAAAGCTTAAGGCAAATTGCAAACCACCGATCATTTGGCATATTCAGGGCCCATCTTATTTGTAGGCCCCAAATTCAGTAGGTTTATACACGCCTTAGTCGGACGGTAAGCCTACCCATGAAAGACAAAAGCTCATTTCGATCTGGTGCTCAGTAAAGAGTTCATTTCGCCTCAACGCTGTTAGATTACATAGAGTTTGAAGGACGCATATTAAATCACCCTTTATGAATTCTTGGCCCTAATTTAAAAGCACATGTGTAGGCCTACAATAAGGCCCTAATGTAAGCTGAATGTTACATAGGCCTATAACAAGGCCGATTCGACTTCCTTCAAGCACCGGCCTTTATATATGTCAAGCATCATGGCACCTTCTGTATTACCTACTATCATGCATTTACCTCTAAATCCTTGCGTATAGGTTCTGACACAACTACACCACATTGATGTATCAAACTGAACTGCTTTATTACCGAAATCTCGCAAGAGCGAACAATACATGGGAGGTAATTCATACATGTTCATACATACAACATATATGACAACTACGCAAGAATTCCGTTGGTAATTGACAATACAGGCCCTATGGTGATCATCCATATTTTAGGCCCACACCTACAAACAACACTGATAGGCTTAGGCCAAAATATTGTTTGCGTCACCGGTATAGACAGTAAAACTTCAATACCGATAGATGTAATTAAAATGTGAACACTTACTTCTGGGGGAGAGGTTTGAAGTTTTCTGAAACAAGTGTGCACTTTATATCAACATTGTAGTAAAATTCATCACGTCGATTTCGTCCGATGGGGCTTCCATCCGGCGGATTTTTTGTCCGCCTGGGTTTATGTCCGCGCGGGGCCTTCGTCCGCCGCAGAAATTTTGTTCGACGGGCATTTGCTTGGCGGGGTTTTTGTCTGTCCCCCGTCAGTGCGGCAATTGCCTACACAACGCGGATGCCCAAACTTATACCTGATAGCATCCACTTACCCTTGGCCCACCGCACAACACTCCCAAAGCCAAGAAAACATTAATTACCGGTATGTTTATGATAAGTCCCTATATTCCAAATACATGTCTATAAGGTTATCTGTGTGTTTCTGCGAGGTAATAAGGCAGAGATACATCGCAGATACATATTTCGTCTGCTAAAGGCAGAATAAAAATTTAAAACCTAAAAATCGACAAGGTTGACAGGAAATCCGATTGACATCATGTATATTTTTTGCATCAGATTGTAATGTCATTGTGTGGCACAATTTATTTACACAATTAAAATTTTCCTGAATTCGTTGAGAAAGTTTTAGTGAAATGGCCATTATTCATTTTCCCACATCCATCGCCAGTTGTCAATTTAGGTTATGGTTTTAGTGATAGCCATTTGAAGACTTCTTGTTGGAGTGGACACGTTCGCGTCAGTTTCAGTTTTGACAAGCCGAAAAGCTCGTTTCAAAGACAGAAAGTGGTGTTTAATTGTTGTTATGTATAGTTTAATGCACACACTTCTATGAGAAATGAGTATGTTGAATCAGGCGGCCGTGGAGGCCTTGTGCTCGGCCACATATCTGGAGAACTATCTGGATGCTATGGAAAATCTTCCTGACGATTTACAGCGCAGTGTTTCTCAACTCCGCGAGTTGGATTCTCAGTGTAAAGGTATGTTCAAGTTAATTTTACGGACATAAAATCATATATATTTAATATATATATATATATATAATCAAAATCCTGAGTTATTAAAATACGTGTGGATTCATAGATTTTACGAGGCATCGGTTGAAATGATCGATCTCACGATATTGTGTTGTTGTTGTAGTTTCGCCGTTGTTCGTCGTGACGGAAATTATGTATCCAAGTTACAGTTTCCAATGATCGTATGTTTTAATTTTCTTCCCTGGTTAATTGCAGATATTCTGCAAGAGCTGAACCACCATCATGAAATGTACAAGAAAGAAGTTGAAGGTCCCGTCAAGAAGCGAGCGTTCAATGCTTTACAGAGGGGTTTGATCAGATGCCAGGAAATAGGGGATGATAAAATTCAGCTGCTAGCTGTGGTCATCGATCATATCGAAAACAGAACCAGGCAGCTTGATCAGGATCTGGAAAACTTGGGTTGGTAAAAATTTATGATTCTGTTATTTTTTGATGATGTACACCTAGCCAAGGATCTCGGATGTTAACCTAATGAATTAGACATTGTATGCTGGGGATACAACGTGTAACAGATGTCCATTTGAAAAACCAAGGGCATTTTCCTATCTGTTGCTGCCTAGCCTTTAAAATCTGTATATTCCGCAATCAGTAATGATCACTGCTAGGGCCCATATCAGCTGTTTTAGACCTTTGCTTCAGTCAAAAATTCCCGCAGTCTACCATGTTTAGTCAGCCGTCAAGAGACTGCAACATTCTTCGTGATGAGGGTTTTTTTGATACAGCGTTTACACTGTTACATAGGGTAACTCAAAAGCTGAAAACTTCCACATTGCGGAGAATTTACAATAACAAAAATGTCTAGCGATCAGCAAGTAGTTAATAATGGGGCGGCTGCCTATAAGCATGCGATGTGAGTTTAACAGAAGGGTATTAAAACTAGTGCAGTATCTGATCCCCTCGACAATTTATTGCTGACGGAGGAATATACAGATTGAACCAGGTAAAACTGAGATAAATTTTGTTCACTGAGACATTTTCTGCTCCTTTGCCAAATATTTTCTGCAGCTTTTTGACCAGTATGTCCAAGATAGTTCACATTTGTGACTTACACTCACCTGCGTTGTCGACAACTTGACTTAGTAAACAAGGTTGTTGCACCCTTTGCATGCGCATCTGTGGTTGACATTTATGCAAATTGCTAAAATGCATAGGTTTGTGTAGTATGGATGTAAATTTCAAGATATGAGGTCACAAAAAGGTCAACCAATGCTTTGCATGTGCACAGCTGACACAGATTTAAACATGGCAGCCTGTGCTGGCTGACTGTATTTTCACTTTTGGCTAAGAAAATGGTGAGGTAGCGATTGTGGCAAAATGTGCGCAAAAATTTCATCATTCAGAATTAAGCAGAATTGAATGAGGGGGTAGCTCCTTACAAGCATACTGACTTCTGGTCCACATAGCTCCCAGGCTAACAGTGGCCAGCGATCCCCACGTATCAGTAAATATAAGCCACCCCTCGAACGTGGTCTCAGGCTAGGGTACACAACCCTACTTATACAGCTTGAATAAATGTGACAGCCCTAATTCAGCGAACTAAATCTGTTCCCTTCATTTTTTGGTTCATATAGTTACCTTGCCAACTCACCAATCAGAGAGAGAAACTAAAGCATCAACATTAATGTCATTGAACTAACAAAACCCTTAATTGGAATAAAGATATAGTCTTAGGGCACTTTCCCTCATCCTAATGTGGAGATCTGTAGGATAAAAATAAGAATTCAAACCATATTTTCACCTCTAGATCGATCACAGAATTAAAAATGGTTCATTAAGTTACCAATTATTACCCAATTTGTCTTGCTATGTCATGAAATGATAATATTGTCAAAACTTTTTCCAAGGAAGTAGGCATGCAAGTTAAAAGTTTGCTGCCTACAATGTTAAATTATTAGAAATTATGCAGTACATTTGGTTTTCAGATCCGAGCACAGGCAAGGAAGACAAACCCGATGAACCTGCTTTACAAACTACAGTCACAGCAAAGAAGACGGAGACAGAAAAGGTGGAGAATAAGAGCAACAAGAGGCAGAGGAGACAGAAACAGCATGACTTGGTTATTCGGGAGGAAGAAAAAAGGGTGGGTGAAAAAAATAGCAAAAACAATAGCATTCTTCAGTTATCGTTGTGGTCTTATTCTAAAGCAGTTCAGGTCTAGCTCATGTTTTTTCCCATGATATTACATATCTCTTTGTCGTTTTGTAAGTGTTCAGTTTGGTGTAATGAAAGAGAAGAATGATTAGATTTTAATGACCATAAGATGAGAAACATTTCATATTAAATGTTAAATGTATTAAAATATTTCAAGTTTCATGCAACTTATTCTGCCATGCATGTTAAATATTTAAGACTGTTCATCCTGTTTTAAATGATTCTCTCTTTACCATTGACAGGAAGAGAAAGCCCCCAAGAAGAAGAAAAAACGCAAAACAAAAAAGGATAAGGAGGGTGACCGCTCTCCCATAGAACCCATCGATCCCGATGAACCGACATACTGCCTGTGTGACCAGGTGTCATATGGTGAAATGATAGGCTGTGACAATGACGACTGCCCCATTGAGTGGTTTCATTTTAACTGTGTCGGACTGACAACAAAACCCAAAGGGAAGTGGTTCTGCCCTAAATGTCGAGGGGACAAACCCAATGTGAAGCGGCCAGATCTAAAGTAGACGTTGCTTAGCCATGTGCTCTGTATTTTGTCAAAAGCTGATTAATTTGCATCATCCTCTCGTGTCCAACCCAAACATGGGATTTCTGGCACAATGGATTTAATCAGCCAAAAGAGGAACATTCACATGTGAGTGATCATGTAATGGTATGAGTTAATGTGCCTAAAACATGAGTGCGTCTTTTGAGAGCAGTGGTGGAGATCTAGGGCAGCAACACAAGTCATCTCCTTCATAGACAGCATGCAGTTTGACTGTCGGCTAACATCGTTCATTGGTTGATGTAATTGTACCATATCATCTTTTGTCTTCTGGACATGAAATGTATTCCAGTTGTCCAGAAGGTAATTGGCGAAGAGACCTTAGGTCCTAGCTGACTCATTGAGTTGACCAGTGAAGTTGTGCATTGGAATCCACTTCCTGTTGGTTCAGCTGCACTTTACGTTAGTAGTGGTTTCTAACACTGACTGGTCTGTTTCCAGTCTTCTCAACATAAATCTAATCATCCATCATAACGGAGATATTCATAAGAATAGAGGAGCAAAAAAAAAAAAAAAAATGAAATAAAAAATATGAACAGGAGTTGTTAGCTTGCTGGACTTCAGGTCCAGCTCATGCTGGTTTTCTCTTTGGTCATATGTGGGGACCAACAGCAAAGGGGTCCAACAGCAAACTAACGGGTTCATGGGTTTCTCTGAGCTCTTTCCGGTTCTTCCCCACCACATATAACAATGGCTGCTGTCACAAGTAAAATATTCTTGAGTACGGCTTAAAACACCAGTGGAATAAATAAATTTATAATGCTAGCTGACATGTATGTGACTTATGCATAACAAATCGCATCATATTTAATTAAGTGCTGAAAACTTGTGGTTTTAAGCACAGTGGTCCTGTATTAGTTACTGTTTTTTTCCTTCATGGCATAAGACATACATGTACTTGATCTGTATGGGTACTGTCAGTATGAAAGAACTGCGCATCTCAGTAGGTGTGACTAGTAGCTCTGTTTGAAACTCATTTGTATAGAGTGTCACAAATCTCCATTTATTCTCATAAATATTTCATTTTGACTGTTTGGATAGGACTAGGAATGCCATCAGCGTACTGTAAGGCAAAACTGCAGGATGAGCCAGCGCACCACGCACGCACACATATTGGTGTGATATGGTCAGGTCGCCTCATCTGGTTCTTCTACCCTCTGTTTGTCAATTGTACATATATTTGTAAAGTCAGTATTCATTTCAGTAAAACATAAGTATCAGGTATTTCATTGATGGTCCAGGTTCTGTTGTTTTTTTTCCTTTGTCACCTTGTGGTTAATAGGGTAACAGCTAGAGAGTATTTTCATCACACTGAGAATAGTATTATGGTGACTTACATTCTCCTGTAATATGGGGGAAGAGAGGTGGATGTAGTGATCAGCTATGTCTGTCTGTCTGAGCGTTATAGCTCACCATAACCACTCCTACAGTTTTCAAAATATTGTCATGAAACTAGATGTGTGAGAGCTTCCATTGTTCCATTCTGTGAATTATTATCTTATCACTGAGATAAAAAGTTTGGATTTATTACAAGACTCTGTGAATGCAAGTCCTCTTAAGTGCTCAGTGGAATTTCATGAAACTAGTCAGATGTGTTGGGAACAGTATGTATTTATTTATTTATTTATTTGATTGATGTTGTACGCCATACTCAAGAATATTTCACGTATACGACGGCAGCCAGCATTATGGTGGAAGGAAACCAGGCAGAGCCCGGGGGAAACCCACGACTATCCGCAGGTTGCTGGCAGACCTTCCCATGTACAGCAGGAGAGGAAGCCAGCATGAGCTGGTCTTGAACTCACAGCAACCTCATTGGTGGGAGGCTTCGGGTCATTGTGCTGCGATAGCGCGCTAACCGACTGAGCCACGGAGGACCCTGGAACAGTATGTAGATATATGCATTTATAATAGGTTGTTTTGTTCCATATTCTGTGAATTATTTTTCTAGATTAAAGTTCCAAGACAGAATCTGGCCTAAGAACTGGTTTTTGACTGCCGTTCCTCATTAAGTTTCTAATGGATTAAACGCTAAAGATGTGTTAGGAATGCATGATTTTCCAGAATTACTGCTGTTTGAAGATGGAATCTAACCATGAGAACAATTAGAGCATTATGCTTCCTACATTTTAAGAAGGATTTTCATGAAAAGAAAGCTTTCACTGGGTAATGATCATTCTTGAACACCCCCACCTCGAGAGGTAGATCTTACTTACTGATATCACATTTAATTAAGGCAGCATGAATTTTTTTTTTTTTTGGAGGTGTGTTTGTCATGGTCATCGTCATAATAGAAGGGGAATGCCTCCTCAGAGAACACTGTTGGGTTTTTCTGGTGTGGTACCTAGGGGATACATCATCTTTAGAGGACTCAGAAGTTCTGTTTTTCTCCTCTTTCGTAAGACTATTAAAAATTAATGCTGAGAATATTTTTAGCTCTACATGTCGAAGACCAGAACACATTATGTATTAGTCTGGCGTCCATCTGTCTGTCCAGCATCTGTTAGCCTTTAGTTCAAAACGCTACTCCTACTATAGTTTGTGTCTGATTTTGACGTAACTTGGGTCAAGCGTAGATGACATCAAGATACATAACTTGCAGTATCGATTTTCCATTTCGAAGATCGGTTTTCCGCCCGCCTGTCTGTTTATACAGAATATATTAACATTTTCAAAACGCTACTCCTCGTACAGTTTTTGCGTGATTTCAACGAAACTTAAGTCAAGTGTAGACTACATAGATATACATGATTTGTAGTACTGATTTTCAGTTTCGATCCAGTTTATCCAGTATATGTTAACATACAGGTATCTTTGAAACGCTCCTCCTCCTACAGTTTTGACTGATTTCAACAAAACTTTGTTGACCTGTAGACTACATCAAGATACATATTTCAGAGTGTTGATTTTCAATTTTGATTGTCCGTTATATATACATAATTTTTTAATGGACTCTGTGATAATTTTGTCCCAACTAGTAGAGCTGCTGTTTCACCAGAGATCCTGGTTTCATTTTAACTGGTGTTTTATGCTGTATTCAAGAATGTTTCACTCATATATGATGGCAGCCAGCATTATTTTTGGAAGCAGTTGCTGGCAGACCTTCCCACAACCAGTGAGAAAGCAAGGAAGAGCTGGACCTGAACTCACACCTACAGTATTGGTGAGAACCTACTTGATCATTGTGCTGCGCTAGCAGGCTATAACCACTAGGCCAAGAAAGTGCCCTGTTCGGAGAATGCATTACTGAGCTATATATAGGTCATGTTGATGGAGTATTCAACTATTCTATATTGTTGAATATTCTCATATAAAGTAGGTGAACACATCTGCAAAACCACTGTCCCAATTTCATTCAGAATCCATACTTGGATTTACACTCTCAGGGTACCAAATTGAATTTTAGCCAGCACAACTTTATACCTTGACCTACTGTCTCGAATCCAAGTTGACATTTACCTGGTTAGGTAGCCTTGTCAACCCAGTGTTTGCTACACTACTGAACCATGTGTCTAGGTTTGTGATCTGACACCATTAGTCGTAGAGTCAAGTGGCTCTTGTAAGCACTGCACCAGGTTTGCTGTAGGTGCCCTTCCTGACCAGATAGGTGTCACCTTGCCAGAGCATTGTTAGTTTGGGGTTTAACATTGCTTTCCACATTATTTCGGTTATATGACGCCGGTGTCTCCTTGTAGCAGACTGGATCCAATACTGACATGTTTATGTTGCTGCCTCACTGGAACAGCATGTCAGACACCAGACATGATGCCTGACCCAGGCACATTATATCAACAATGGGACAACCAGTATTTGGCATATAGCTCTCATGCTTGGGGTTTAAACTTGTTTTTAACATTATTTCTGTGACATCAGGACCAGGTCTTCCTGCAACATCCTGGACCTAATGCCGACATATTTATAGTCCTGTCTCGCTAGAACACCTTCTCAAAGACAACAGACACAATGCCCCTACCATGCACATTATACTGACACTGAACAGTGTTTCGCTTATATCTCTTGGGCTGAGTGCCACGCAAAGTGGTGCCAAGATAACTGATGTTCAAGTCTTAGCCATGACTCAATTCTGGACTATCCAGATTCTGCTGGATCCAAACTAATGAGGTCAGTGTTTAAATCTGCTCCCCTTTGCTTGTCAGCAGATTTATGTTAGGAGATGCTTTAAGTAAACCTCATCACTATTGCAAAGTTTATCATCAATCAAATTAAATCCAGCAAAAAAAAACATGAAACCT
Source organism: Acanthopleura granulata (assembly GCA_016165875.1). NCBI lineage: Eukaryota > Metazoa > Mollusca > Polyplacophora > Chitonida > Chitonidae > Acanthopleura > Acanthopleura granulata. The sequence continues at coordinate 3,573,406 of JABBOT010000008.1, forward strand.
TTTGTGAACCTAAGCAAACCTCTATAAACAAGCAAAACATTATAATGTATTGTGTTGCATTTATTATGGGGTAATGCTTTCATGTAATAAATACGAACAGGTAATTACATCTTGACCTGTAACAAAAAAGTCTTAACCCACCAACTGTAACCTGTACATACAAATACATGTACAGATCTTATTCTGCCCTACAAGGAGATCTGAAGACCAGACATTCACTCAAAGCACTATATGTTTATGATGTACTCTGTACAAAGACACAGGGCCACAACACAGTGGATACCCACAACCCTTTGACAATTTGGCAGAGAAATACATTTTTACAGTGGTTGTTGGATGTTTGTCTCAAGAAAGACTCACTGTATTTCAGAGCGTCATCCCAACAGTTTGGTCCCAAAACACAACCATACTTGCAAGCCTGAGGCAGACTGGAGGAAAGGATCTAAAAACCATAATACATTTGTAGCACGCTTTGCAGTACAAAATAAGGTGCACTTTGTTTGAATATTTAAATGATATGTGGAATAACTGGCACATATGATTATGCAAATTCATCTGTTACTTTGTCAGATATATGTTTAGAGAGTATGAAGAAGAAAAATACAAAGTACAGGTACCTATCAAATACAGAGACCTTTATAGCATTTTTATTTTTAACTTGTATACCTGGGGATGAGGCAGTAGTACTATCACCACACAGAGGTAAAAAGGTACCCTAATAAATTACATCCCCAAAATGCATCACAAATGCAATCTAACAGGTAATGGTGAGAAATTACAACGTGTGTTTAACTAAGACATTTGGTTGTGCTGAGAAACATCACATTTTCTTCAAATCACAATTTCGCCCATGTTGATCAGGAACGGCTTACTGTACCATTCACTCATGGATTTGACATATTTTACGCAGCTAGAACTGATGAGTTTTCAATGTGCATGATTTCATATCATAAATTCATCTTCATTTCACTGTCATGTCACTGATTGCTTCACATGCCACAATTTCATGTTTCAATTATAATGGTGATTATGACTAGGTTATGATTATATAAGCCATCCTTTACAGAGTTACACAAAGGTTCTTCTTTGTAAAGGCTTCTCATAACACTGCAATAGATGGCTCTCTGACTTGTATTATAAGTACATATTTCCTCTACACTGAGGTACTATAAGTACTATAGTTGCCCTTTGTCAGGTTCTCTGTTGTGGTTCATATGGAGCTTACTTCCAGGGTTGCTCTATGCCGGGGCCTCCCGTGGCTCCACCAGTATCTCATTGATGCCCACATACGGAGGCTGGGTAACTGCGTACAGAACAGCCTTGGCAATGTCTGTAGGCTCCAGGATTTGACAACTGCCACTTCCATCAAAAGCTGCCACTGCCTGGACACAGAAAAGAAAGCTAGAGCAAATGTTACGTGAACAGTTATTGCTCAGATATGCAAGTTCAAGAACAGTATCTGCTTATACTTATAAACATTAAAGTGTTTCAGAATTGAAGTAACAAGATTGCCTAGTGACAGAGTCAGGAGATTTTTAGTTACAATACTGCATGCTGATACATCCATATAAAGGGAAAAGGTACCCTGAATTAGTAGGTATTATAGTGACTTGTATGTATGTACATGTATGTGTGCTTGGGCTTGCCAACATGTGGGCAAAAAAAATATATATTTTTCAATCCAGACAGAGAAATGAGCAGAAAATATTCTTATAACATCACCAGGTGAACTTACGAAAAAGTCAAACAAACGGGGTATGTATGACTGAAAATCACACACAACTTCAACTGTATAAAAAATTTTTCTTTAATTTATTAATTATAACATAATAATTTGGGTTTAGGTCTGTTATCATCATTCACAAGAAAACAGCATTCTGTCCAACCTAAACAGCGCTGTAAATTGTTCAAGAAGATGCTATCTGTGAGCAGTTTTGGTATTGCTCCCGCAAGATCCCTGACACTGGCCACTAGACTCACCTCCTGGTCAGTGGAGAGGCTGGGCAGTCCCGTGTTCACGTCGCCTGGCTGGATACATGTTACCCGGATACCACTGTGACAAACCTCCTGACGCAGTGCCTGAGAAAATCCCTCCACAAAGAACTTGGACCCTGAGTAGACTGCCAGCCCTGGAAAACTCTGCAGGTAAAATGAAGTGAAGATATTTTCCTGTTTATGGTGCTGCCAAATCAAGTATTGGTTTGAAATCATTGACAACATACCACCCATTTCTGTGTACTTTTGGATACTCAACTGAATCAGTTCTTCACTGGTATTCTTTGTCTAATTGAGGTAACTAGAATTTCCACCAATTGCTAGGTGTTTTCAGCTACATGTTGTGGGCATAAAAACTTAATGATGTTACGAAAGTTGACCATTCATCTGGGAGAACAAGAGCAGAAAATGATCTTATGATTCCACTGTGCTGAAGGCACCAGGTTGGGTCTCAAGAGTAAAGAGCCGTACAAGATGCATCTGAGTTAATTGTTTACTGAAAACGCAACAGAAAGGGACAACAAATGCAAAATTGAAGTCATGGTGAGTACAAAAACCAATGCAAATTGCACTTGAAAAAAGCTTCACTGATTTTTAAACATTTATATACCATGTCGATGATGTAGCTCAACAGTGACGTCGCAAAACTTTTTGTACACCTGTATGTTCAGCCGTGAATATACTATTCTAGCGAAGCATACGCCAGTAATGTTTGTCTGCATACGGCAAAGCTAATGTCACATTAACGTTCTGCTTTGGGGCCAGAGAAAGTCGGTGTGACGTCACTGATGACCCAATGTTATCAACATGATGCATCAAACCTTCCCACTATCAAAATAACTGATTGCAATTAATTTGGTGAAAAAAAATCTTTAAGAATTAGTGAAGGTATTTCCATATACAGTTTTCAATGGTCTTTTTACTTTCCATAACTTAAGTTTTGAAGGGTCTTTCCCTTTAAAGTTCATGGCAATATTACATTGGTCTAGATATCCCAATGTTTACCTGAGGTAATTAATATCAATCCCCACAAGATTTCACCTGTATGACAACAGCCTTTTCCTGTTGATCCCATGAGGACATTTATAGTGCTGTCTCACTGGAACATTGTGCTGAAGACAAGAGACAAGATGCCCTGCCCAATCATTTCAAACCAACAACAATTTCGTAACGCTACAAAATGGAGTTGCTTACCTTTCTGCCAGCATCTGATGACATATTGACAATGTGACCTTTCCCACGCTCTAACATCTTGTCCAACACAGCACCAACACCATTAACGACTCCCTGCAATGATAGGGCAGTGTTGTTGTCCTTTGGTACAAGAAATATTTCGTTTATACATGTATATACCTGACCCAGCAGTTAAAAAGCTGACAAAAGCATGTTACTGCCTCTGTTACGGCTGTGAACTTTGAGTATGGAGGTGTGATGTTTGAATCCATCTCTGAAGGACACAGCTGCTTTCTAACATCAGAAAGGTCAGGTCAGTTTGCTGGGTTTTTTTAATTGCTTTTTTTTTTTTATTAACGTTAGTACTGTCACGAAGGTAAAAAATTCTTTCTTCACACATGAATCAAATAAATGTAAACTTGTATACTGAAAGATCAAAGAATTTCAGGAGCTAGTCACAAAACCATTACATCACGTAGACTATAGTGAAGACTGACTGTACCCGTACCTTACAGTTGACATCAATGGTTCTCTCCCACTCATCTTTGTGGAGATTCCTCATGTAGGTGTAATACATTACACCCGCATTGTTCACCAAGATGTCGATCGGACCAAACGTTAACTCTGTGTGACTGACCAACGCTTCCACCTGGAGAGATATAGCAAAGAGCGTGCAATTGTGTTCAACCGTTTCTACAAAATGAACTACCACTCCCCTCAAAAATCACTAAACCATCTCACAGTCTACAAATATCTGGATTAAATGATGCACAGGCTGTTCATTCAAATCAACTTAGTCGTAGAAAACCATTAGAGAATGTCAAATGACAATCAGTGACATCTGTGCACATGCATACAATCTTAAGAATAAACCAAAATTTGGGGGGGTGGGAGCATATACTGTATTTGATTATAAAGAATTCATGCAACCTTGGCTGATAATAACCATAAATATGATAATTATTTAATGAGAAAATTATATGTAAATTCACTTATTTTGCATAGAAAAAATGAAAACCCATCAGGGCAAGTCTGTCATAATTAAGGTACATTGATATTCCTCACAGTCACCTTTCCACCATAATTACTTTCCAGGGCTGACTGATAAAAAAACTTGCTGTGATAAAAAAGGTTGAAATAGCCCCACTGAGTGTCACCTTAGACCTTTGTAATCAGTCAATATATCATTCCATGTGGTTAAAAGAAAAATAGAAGGCCTGAGGTGTACCAAAACTTTCTTTTTGGATACATCATTAAGATGTTGGTGAAGCAACCTTTAGACCCAGTCCTAGTGTATTCCTGTTCATATATGTTATATCGTTTAAGAGAAACTATGCCTTAATATGTACACGTGGGCCCATAATTAGCTTGGGGTGCCAGACTGTATGTTCATTTTTGATTATATATTGGTACGTACCTCCTCCCTGTTAGTTGATTATATATTGGTACGTACCTCCTCCCTGTTGGTTGATTATATATTGGTACGTACCTCCTCCCTGTTAGTTGATTATATATTGGTACGTACCTCCTCCCTGTTAGTTGATTATATATTGGTACGTACCTCCTCCCTGTTAGTGACATCAGTCTTCACACACAGAACAGTTCCTCCAGACTTCTCAATCTTTGCTTTGTTCTCCTCCAGTTTGTCTGTGCGTCTTGCTGCCATGACAACCTGAGCTCCAGCCTCTGCCAGCGCTTCAGAAATAGCCGCCCCAATCCCGCTGGAGGCTCCAGTAACCACAGCAACACAGTCATTAAGAGGTTTATTGTCTGTGGAGTCACAACGAGCTTTCATGTTAAACTGCATGAAATACAACAAAACAAATAACGTCAGTGTCTCATCCTCTGGGCCTTCAAAATTCTAGAAATGCAAAGGTCAAATGGCTGGGTCAAAGCTTTCTGTTGCCTCAACAAAACTATTAACTATTTTCATCAAACAAACACTTGTCATGATTTCTAATGATGAAATACACCTACAGTATACCTCCCTCACCTGTATTTCATAAGATATACACATGCATACAAATTATTATACAAACCTATTCCAAATAAAAATTCAACATTAGCTTTGTCCACTGTGTTAACAGTTATTGGAACACTTACAGGGTATATCCAAGCAAACTTCAGTATTTAACCCACATACGTGTTCAGGACAGGACACACCATGGTAACAGCCTACTACAGTTACATATACCTGCCATGCTGTTTATTTGCACTTCTAACTAGGTCAAGTGCAGTGTTGTGGCGGGAAAAATCAGGGGCCATAATCTGATCCCCACCCAAGAGAGACAACTCTGTTAACTTCCTAGTCTTCTATATTTTAGTTTCAGCATTACCAATTCATTCCCAAAATAAATTTATAAAATAACAGTCAGATTTGCTCAGTATTCCTTGATTCTATCTTTTCAGTCAAAGTAAACTAGCAACATGATTGTTCACAGTAGAATGAAAATGCCTGAAGCACAACTTTTCTTTCATAATAATATCAAGCCATTTTGAATCATAAAGCACAGAGTAAGAGAACTTAACACAAATCAGAGAAAATTCTAGGCCTCTGATTGGTCTATCTGCCTTGAATAGGCTACCATATTTGCAAAATAGGCAAGCAATACAGTCTCGCACCTTTTGACATTTTTTCTGTAACCCTTCGGAGTCAAGGATTCTCTCGCCCGAGGATAGCAATGCCTGTCACCAATGTACGAGTCAGTCACTTTTCTTGCCTCACTTTTCTTGCCTCTCTTTGGGCTCGTGAAAATATTTCTCAACGAAATATCAGGCCGCATACCCACGCAACACGCTGGTATAACTTATAATACCTGCACCTGTATTCTTCTCTTGATAAAGGTAGTCATTTACATTTGGAGTAAAACAAGTTTATGAAAAATGCTTTACTCACCAACCTCATGAATGCTTAAAGATTTTCAAACCCAGTTCACTGAACATCATTAAATTCAATAAACCTTGTCCTACTGTTCTGTTGCAGTGTTACTATGTACTAAAGAATATTCACTTATACGACAGTGGCCAGCATTATAGTGTGAGCAAACTGTGCAGAAATACAGAACACTCACAACCATCTGTAGGTTGCTGGCAGACCAGCATGGATTAAGACAAACCCAAGTAGCATGAAGTACAGTCTGGCCATCAAGCCATGCCTGACTTGAGTCTGGATGTCAAAACACTGCTTACTGGACTAATACTGAAACTTACTGAAGTTTTCTCTTCATACTAAGTGTTATAGTTGTTAAAAGTTATTCATATGAAAATTAAAAATCACCATATATAATACTACGTCTGACTTATGTCCAAGACAGCTCTATGAGTCTGGGGGTTATTTTGGGGCCCTGGAAATTAAAATTTCCCCCACCTCTGACCATATCTGGAGTTTTGTACTCACAGAAGTAAGAGGAGGCCTTCCTGGGTGGCGGCACAATCCCCTGCTCCACAAGACCATGAAAGTACTGCTTGAGCTGCTTGGAGTCGAGGTTAGGGTACTTCATCCCCAGCTGCTCTAATGCCTGCCTGAACTCGGAGTTCTCATATGTACTCAGGCGAGAAAAGTAACTCTCATCACTGAAAAGTGTAAAACTCTACTTTCAGTAGCTTCTTTCAAAGGCATTTAACTGACACTTTTCTCTAGTCTTTTATATTGTTGTCTGCGAGGAAGGTTACATAGACATATTCGGCCAGGGTATAATCCAGAATTCTTTCAATATTTTTGTATGTTTCTAAGAGAATGAACCATAATAATTCAGATTGTCTTGTGTAAGAGACAGATGGTGGTGCCCTGTTTCTTACATCATTAGATTTAATAGTGAAGAAGAAGGCAGCTTTTATTTTCCTGCACCCTAACTCTCCACAATTCTGAGTTTTAGTGGACGGGCTCAAAGCTGAATGCTTCATTCATTGAGTGTCACATGCAAAGTGCTGAATTCAATCAGTGGGACTTAACACTTTCAAAAATTTTAAATAAATCACAATAAAAGACAAGGGGAATGCATGATATATGGCAATATGTGATCCAGGAGATCGTTAACATGAAGCGTGAAATGAAGCAGGCCTTTGGAAATCACATTTGCCTCTACTCCTTGGCACATATAAAATTACATGGCTTGTTTACTGAGGACGAAGTAGGTTTGCATGATTGAGGTTGTATTTATCGTTTTACCCTGTGCATCATTAAAATTTAGATATACACTCAATAGGTATGACATGTAGGTGAGGATCTGTAACAAGAATTTACCTTAAAGTAGATTCCACCAGTCGTTTCAATAGTCCATTACTACCTTCTGTCGCATCTTCTTCCACACTGCAGAGAAAGGAAACCCCCCCAAAAAATTATATTTATTTATCTGATTGATGTTTTATCCATAGGCTACTTGCAGACCCCAGAGCTCAGAGAGAGCCACAGCCTTCTGCCATACATCTGTCACAACAATCATCTTGAAAGAACAGTTATGGCTTAAAGGAAAAGGCCTCGTAAAAACGAAGTTATAGTTAGTGAAAAGACCATTAAACACTATACCTGAAAATACCTTAACTGATTTTTTCTTGAACTTTTTTCACCAAAATAAACACGTTTTGATTGCATGATGGTTCACCAGTGACGTCACATCAACTTTTCTATGGCCCTAGAGCAGAAATATAATGTCATATTAGCGTTTTCATCCACCTGCCAACATAACAGGACCACTCTTCACAAGAGCTGACTATAAAGGTGTATAAAAATTTGTGTGACGTCACTGGTGAACCACGAATCAATATGGTCCATAAAGCCCACCATGCAATCAAAACATTTAACTCTGTAAAAAAATCTAAAAAATCAGTGAAGGCAATTTCAGACACAGTTTTTAATGGTCTTTTCACTCCGCATAAGTTCATTTTTACGGTGCCTTTTCCTTTAATGCCACGTCAGCAGTATCTCAGCCAGATCGTGGCAAAACCCATCTTGAAGCTGCAGCTGAATGAGTGGGTAATGGATCTGATCATGTGAATACATGACTGCTGTGATGAATACGAACCTTGAGCTAAACAAGTCAACTGAAGAATCCCTATACAGAAAGTATTTTCTTTTCATTGCAGAGGAGGGGGGAGCATTATCAGACCAACTCCATGTTTACTCTTTTTATTTTATTATTTTATTTCACCTACGGTAATGGTCATCTCAAATCAATTTTTCAATGCTCTACTGCAAGAAACATTTTCATTATTTACTTTCTTCCTTATAAGAGTGATTATGAAACTTTGTCACAGATGGTTTGCATGCTGGGTGGAGATAAAATCCTATCTGACATACCATAACTGACCTAAAATTTTGCCGATGACGATGTTGAACATTTCACCAAACTGTGGGCGTTCTACTGATCTTAGAACAACATTCCCCAAACTGTGGGAGTTCTAATGATCTTGAACAACATACCCCAAACTGTGGGAGTTCTACTGATCTTAGAACAGCATTCGCTAAACTGTGAGAGTTCTACTGATCTTAGAACAGCATTCTGGAATTTGTTTATATGGTATGATGACAATCTGCTGCAAAAATGTAAGTTTCAGGACCAAAAGCAATTTTCCTAACCATTGGTTTGCACAGAAGGATGCATTTTTGGGGGCTAAATTTTACTTTCCTTTACTGTAGGTTACTTTTTCAGAATAAATGCAAAAGAAAATCACTTGACTTACGCCTTGCACCATTCTGGGTATTTGACAAATGTTTGGGGATAACCATGGCTGTTCATCCATTCAAACAACCACCTGGAACAGAAAGGGAAAAACAGGTAGGACAACAACAACAGATATTCTGATTTAAAAATGGTGACAACAGCAAATCACACAACAAAATAACAGCCATTGGAGAAGAACAAAATTTGCAATAGAGGTGACATGTCTCACACCGGCCCCACATTCAAAGAATGGCCGTTGTTAAAAGTTAAGACGTTTAAAATCTGAAAACAATTTGTTTGCTTGGGTTTTAATGTTGCTTTCATCATTCTGTTGGTTAAATAATGACAGTGTCTCTTTGTTGTAGGTCAGACCCAATGCCAACGTATTCACAGTGCTGCCTTACTGGAATGCTAAGACTGAGCTGACGGATTGACACAGCAACTATGGAGTTGACGGTCACTGCTAAAAACTGTGAGAACAGGGAGTCCTACCTAGAATTGACTGGTGTAGTATTGACAATGTGAAAGATCTTGCCAATGGCTAGCTGTAAGTTCTGCGTCAGTTTGACAATGGTCGAGGCAGCAAAGTTGACAGGTGTCATCTCCACATTCCAGGTGAGGTCTGGGGCAAGGCCTAAACGGGCACAGGCCTGGAGGATCAGCAGTGTGAAGTCCTGAGGGTTCCAGTGGGCAGTCTCACTGTCACCAGACATGTTACCTGCAGATTCCCGAAACACGACAAGAGATTCATGATACATGTGTATTCAACAATTAAACGTCAATATCATTAGATAAAATTATTTTCAGTTGCAGGGACATGCAAAATTCTGTTTTCTGAGAGAAAATGAATTGTGAGTATACTGTATTAAACGATCCAGAAGCTTGCTGGTATATTTATAGGAACATATAACACAATTACAACATGTATAGTTACCACCCTTAGAAACGCACAGGTAGAGCATACAGTGCACTTAGTTCAAAAGAGACACGCAGGTAAATTGCTGCAGTCTTTCTAGTCAGACAATGAGGAAAGAAGGAAATTTTTGTAGAAATGTATCTCTGAGGTATTACATAGGCTACAAATTAATAACATCTCATTCACCCATTATCTGACTAGAAAGATTGCAACAGTTTGAGTGTCTTGTTTGTCTTAAGTGTACTGCATTCTCTACCTGTGCATTCTTAAATACACTAACCATATAAGCCATAGACAGATGAAAAGACATTAACTTGGCCAACAGCAGCCATCTTGGTCGACAGCAGGCATGCAGAATCAATCCAGACCCTAGTCTCCACAAGTGTGAAAATAATTCCTTAATCTGATTTCAACATATCACCTTCACAACAAAACTAAGTCATTATAACCAGAATAAAAAGAATCAAGACTTTGCTCTCAGACATATAAAGCATGGAATTTCTGCCATCATCACAAAATCTTGTTCCCTGCCTTGAGAAAAGAACTAAATATTAACTTATATCCTGATACACTTACCCAACCTATATATAACCACAGGGATGCCCCTTTGTCCCGCACGGGTCACAAGCTGTTCTGCCACCCATTTTGATTGGGCGTAGCCATCCTCTAGCATTGAATGCAGCTGAGTGACATCAGACTTTTCTGAGCATCCTGCCATGCCGTGGGGAAATACTGCATCTGTACTGAGGATTGAAACCAAACAGCTAGATGTCTTCATGTGAACACTCCGTCATTATGAACTTGAAGTCTTTATAAGTCGTACTAAATTCATTTTAACTTACATTCCTAACCTAATGCAATACAATGGTAAAGTGAGTGCTAACTGATAATGGATATGCATTATTTCAATTCGAAAATTTAAACAGCTTTGCAATTACATGTGATTTATCGACAAAAACAAATTTATTACCTTGTAAACTGTACAAGTATTGCAAATCCCTTTCTAACCCTAATGGGTCAAGTGATCAAATGAGATTCATCCTACACTACATGGCGTAATCAGGTCACAGCGTCAAACAGAGGCTGACTCAATTCTGGTACTGTGGTTTCATCATGTCACCATAAACAAAAGTGTAATCAAACCAGCAAGAGCTGGATTTGAACTCATGACCTTGTGATCTTCCGACAAGAGTCCAATGAACTAAATTATCATTGAAACAAAACACTCTATCTATATCATAAGAAAATGCTGATTTCAACATACATGACTTATACCTGTATGGAACATGTGGCAGTTTTCTTCTTTCTTTTTGTATGGAATGCCTTGCTTTCTTGTCATCATGATATCAAACCATGTTTAAGACATGTAAGAAACAAGTCCTGCTTTGAGTTATCAAAATAACTCAGAAACAATGAGGTAATAACAGTACAACAGCAGAGTTATGTCCCTTCGTGATGTGCATATTACCTCTCTGTGGCAGTCTCTCCTTCATTGTCAATCATTCAATAGTCATCAATCAATATATGCTTATCACCCAGAATAACTTACTTTGTTTCTGTACAGTACAACATCTAGAAAACCACAAATTAAGTAAAGAGCCCAGAGTCAAGGTTGGGGGTGTATTTGAATAGGGTGAACAGTGACCTATGCCAAACTTGATAACAACCTAACTGCACCACACAGGACTGGATCACACTCTGCAGTCCCAGCAAGCCACTGAAGGATTTAACATAGCACACACATTCTGTCGTGGCTATAATGGAGTCATTCTAGGTTATGATCTCTCGCCATATTACCATGGCAATGTTATGCCTACAGTAATAGTAACTGTGGAACATCAGCGTGCATCTACATCACCTTCCTAAAAGCAGCTAAAGTGCCAGATCTCAGTCATCAGAATTTTTATTTTCAGATATAATATGTAAAATTTATTTATATATTTGATCCTTGCTTAACACTATACTCAAGAATTTTGCACATCTTCAATGGTGACTAGTTTTATGGGCGGACAAAGTCGGAGAAAACCTTCAACCTTTGGTAAGTTGCTGACAAACTCTTCCACCGATGACAAATGTGACATTTGTGCAAGGGAAGTCTCCAAAAAATTTCACTGAAGACCAAACAAGACAGCAATATTGCCACCCCATTGCTTGCAGGGGCCTGGGAACAATGCAAGAAGGGTGAGGCAGAAAATTTCCTGTCCAAGACCAGGTTTGAACTTGCGTCTCATGTGACATAGTGATTGAAAGGCAAACACCTTACCCAGTTAACCACAGCCTTCTCCCGTTTTGTTAATCAATGCAGAGTGTATGGGATTAGTACTGAAACTAAATTCTTCAAGGCATGCTCTTGAAGTTACAGAAAAACAAAGCAAATAAACTGACTGAATTTATGAATTGTACATCACGTAATTTGGATTTTATAAAAGATGATGCTTGTGGTCAACCTGATTTCCTTTCCTATATTAACAGTGCAACCAGATTAAAACTAAAATCTCTTGCCAATATAAACTAAATTGCACACTGACACGCTGTATAAGATTTAATACAGTGAGTGCTTAACCTAATAAACCTTGCATACAATGCTTAGTCTCAAAATGTGCGCAATTTGTGCATTTCTGTCAACATCGTAACAAAATAACTTGAGGGGCAAAGATTACCTAATATAGTGTATAGGCTTGATTTTACCAGTACAAGCAAACAGAACTGTATTCTCAGTGCCTCGTACATTAGCAGCTTGCAAGGCCTGTTGAGGTTAACAGAAACATGGGTGAAGCAACACTAAGTAATTAATCAATTCAGCGTAACCAAGAAAGATCTGCAAAGAAGTTGTCTAGTATATTAATTTGCCAATCTATTACATAGCCCATCTCCCAGCATTTCCTTTTCCAGTCAAACAAAAAAAAAATGGATAAAAAATTAATTTGGCAAATTTATGACATTTACACAATACATGTAAACAATACCTTTAAAGTCCTTGGATCCACTCTCACAAAACGTTGTAATTCATTTTTTTTTTCATACTTTTTTAAAAATTCAGATAATGGTAGCCTTTATGGCACCAATGTCAGGACATCATTTTCCAAAAAAACGTTACTACGTTACAACAAATTTTGTGAAGGTGGCCCATGATTTGCATCCAAATTGGTAACATAGAATTATTTTAGACTATGTATAGTTAGAACAGGGTTAGAAAATAAAAGCAATTTTTTGAAAGTTTCAGAGACTATGGTAGGGAAGTTCTCAAAAGAGGGGTGGTCATTTCAATAGTTGCCTTGGAAACAGACTGCCATTCCATATCAACAAGCACTGGGTGCAATTCTTTTTTTTTTTGCTGTGAAATGAGAATTCTATATTGTATGGTAAATATAACAGGAAAAGAGTGCATGTGTGTGCAAAAGAGGTGGAGGGACTGCAGTTTTAAAATTAAAATTGAAAATTTAGGCCGGACCTATCATCAACACCCAGCATTGATAACCTATTCAATCTGCTTCCCAGGCTAACAAAACCCCAGGGCTCTGTCAAGATCTCCCAAGAACCCAATTACAGCTCATAAAATCTCTCTCAACAACAATCAATTATACTTCATACATTAATTGCAAAAAAGCATAATACAATTATACAAGCTTTAAAAATTTTGTTATCCTCGTTTTTAAAATTTTTTTCACCAAAATAAACGCAGACAAATGTTTCTATTGTTTGGTGGGTCTTATGGACCATACTGATACTGTGGTTCACCACTGATGTCATGCTGACTTTTCTATGGCCCTAGAGCACGAATTTAATGTCATATCAGTGTTTTCATACACAGGAAAAAATTACAGGAATACTCTCCGCAGGACCTTTATTCAGAGCTGAGTATAAAGGTGTACACAAATTTGTGTGACATCACCAGTGAACCACAATATCAATATGGTCCATAAAACCCACCATACAATGAAATTGTACATTTATTTTGGTGACAAAAATCTGAAAAATTCAGTGAAGGTATTTTCAGATACAGTTTTTAATGGTCATTTCACTCACCATAAGTTGACTTTTACAAGGTCTTTCCCCTAAGCTTAGAACCCATGCTCCCTGGAAAATATGCCCACTACCAGACTACACCCACAGCATAAGCTCCACTTACCACCCTAATATCATTAGTATCCAGCCTGTTTCGTGCCACAGAGTTTTTAAGATGTTTACAGCTGGTATACGTCTGCAAAATTTGGATGACGGCTACCAAGAAAATGTTGTCTTTTCTCTTAGAAAAATATCAAGAAACTAGTATAAGATGCGATTCTTTAACCTTTTTTATATTTGTCTAGTTTAAGTTTTATGACACTGCCATAATGTACATGTACATTGCTCAAGTAAAATATGTAATGTTTGCAAACCTACAATATTGCCTAATTCAGATGAAAGATAAAGTAAATTAAAAGTGGCAAGCTTGTTTTAGTAGATTATATTCAATGTGCATGGTTTTAAGAAAAAAATTTAAGCTCACATGCAAAATTACCTTTCTGTCTTCTGCATATGGTATGTGCTGCTAGAATTACTTTATATATAGCCCCATAACTCAAGAAGCTCATATCAGTAAAACACCAGGAAACCCCAGTAACGGGCTCATGCAGACTTACACTGTATGGGTAGATAAGATTGACCGTAGCTGCTGCATGGACAAGAAAGTCAATCTCTGTGCAAAGGTAGGTGTAATCTGCCTGGTCCATTCCCAAATTAACCAAGGTCACGTCACCTACAAGGTACAAGGCAAACTGAAAGTGAAACCACAAGACATAGTCCATTTATTCCTGTATGACAGCAGTACTCTCTGTGTGTTAGAAAGTCTGTACACTGAAAACGAAACTGCATGTTGGTTCACGGGTAACAACTTCACTATCTGTACACATGTAGATGTAATCTGCCTTGCCCATTCCTAAGGTAACCAAGGTTAAGTAACTTACAACATTATACAAAGCAAACAGAAAGTCAAACCACATGCTGGTGCGTGGTTAACAAAGTCAAGGTAAGTGTAATCTGCCTGGCCTCTTCTGAATGTCACCATCAAGGTACAAGGCAAACTGAAAGTGAAACGACTAACATGAGACGTACTGGATTCACATAGACTTGATAACAGTATCCTCTGTGTTACATATTAGAATGTTTTTTTTTTCTACTAGTCATTATCTCGGACTTTTCCAGACTACGTAATCAGTGCCAAGGGAGACCTACCAAAATTCTTGAACAGATTTTACCATCCGCATTTTAATAAAGCCAATGAGTCCCATTGCAAGATACCAGTCGAACATTGCACACAAAACATTATTTCAACTAAAGTCATTAATGCTTATGTTTACAAACTAAGGAAAGTGGCTATGATTTCAGAGAAAGTCCGCACATACATCCTGAGTCTACCATTTTGGGTTTTCTTGGGAACTTCAAATTTTAGACATATATATATGTCTTAATTCACCAACAAGTACAGACTTCACAAACATTAAAGGACATAAGCACCTTTAATGACAGTAACAGCTTTGTGAAATTTCTCCGCTATTTCCTCCTGTTCCTTAGTAGGCTCTCTGCCATCTGGACACAAAATTCCATACTTTTTCAGAGTTTCCAACAGTCTGTCTTTGACGCTGACATCAGGCAGTTTCCTGACGACACAGTATATGTGGGTCTGAAACACAAGAAAATGTCTCCTCACAACATCCATGTACTTATTTAATTATTTCACATACATTTACTTCTTTCCAACAATATCCATATCAGGGTTATAGCCATCAACCTTCAGGCATACTCATTTGAGACATCACCAATGTGGAATATCAACCATAGTCTCTGATGAGACAGTAGCTCTACCGGTTGGGACAAAATTATCACTGAGTTGATCACAAAAATTACGTATGTATGTATAACAGTTTAAATTGGGCAAAAACTATAGGAGAAGAAACATTTTGAAAGATAAATACTGGAAAAATGGACAGACGGACTGACAACCAATCATTCAAATGGAAAATCAATACTATGAATTATGTATTTCGATGTAGTCTGCACCTGGGTTAAGTTTTGTTGAAATCAGACAAGAGGAGCAGCGCTTTGAAAATGTTAACCTATTCTGCACTAACAGACACACAGACAGATGGACAACTGACTGTTGAAATGGAAAATACTATCTTGATGTTGTCTACACATGACCCAAGTTTCGTTGAAATTGGACAAAAACTGTAGGAGAGCGATGGACGCCAGGCAATTTGCTAATACATAACCTCTTCTGACCTTCAACCAGTCGAGGTAAAAATCAACCAAGGTAACGGATTAAAGGTAGGGTAAAAATCCTTCAGGTGGGGCCTCGGTGGCTCAGTCGGTTAGCGCGCTAGCACACCACAATGACCCGAAGCCTCCCACCAACGCGGTCGCTGTGAGCTTAAGCCCAGCTCATGCTGGCTTCCTCTCCCGCCATACATGGGAAGGTCTGCCAGCAACCTGCGGATGGTCATGGGTTTCGCCCGGGCTCTGCCCGGTTTCCTCCCACCATAATGCTGGCCGCCGTCGTATACGTGAAATATTCTTGAGTACGGCGTAAAACACCAATCAAATAAATAAATAAATCAATCAAATAAATAAAACATTCAGGTAAATTTCAGGGCCAAGGTATCACTTTTTATTCTCTTTTTCATGTCTCCAAAGCTGTATCATTGTGTTTTTATGTCATTTATTACACATAAAAACCGGTGACTGACCCTTGTGCAACACTGGTGATGCTATCTTCACCATACTTGCTCTACCACAGTGCCTAGTATAAAATGAAAACATAATGTCATCAAGGTACCTATGTGCATACAACACTAATCTCACTTCACGAAGCCACCTACAGCTGTTACCTTTGTCTGCTGGAGAAGTTCTCGGATCAGAAACGCTCCCAGAAAGCCTGTGCCACCTGTCAGGAGTACTCTCCCCTTTTTCCACCTGTCACCGTAGTGAAATGATCGCCAGAATGCTCGCAGCTGCATATCAATGCTGGAACAGACAGACGATAAACATATTGTTTATTTCCTGCATCCGCCAAGCCCATTTACTGCGGGGACAAGAATTTAAATATCACAACAATAACATATGGATACATTCACAACTGCTGGCTTTTCAGTTCATTCAAGTAAATCTTTCATTTCTTCTTTTTTGTACACAGACCCCTTAATCCGGAAGAGCTCTATCATGTTAAACAACAAAAGCCATCAGAAGACAAATTCCTCTCGGAGCTATACTCAACAGACGGACTACATAATGTCATTACTTGGGGGTCAGATTTGTTTACAGAATGGTGGGCAGTATGTATAACAGAGATTTTTCTAGCCAATTTCTTTATAGAAACTCAATTTGAACAAATCAGAAAACTCAATATTTTTCATCACCAATGTCTGTAAAATGTATCTAAAATTCATTTATTTTATCAAAACTCAATACAAAATTTGTCTTCATCTCGATTTTCCGATATTACTCGTTGTGGTTACCACTACCAGAAATTGGCTAGAAAAGCCCGTTATACATACTGCCCACCAACTTAGCTCACAAATGTGCTATATATGAAAGCATGATGATGCAGGTCAACAAATCTAACACAGCTCAGCACACAGGGTTTACAAGTATAAGCCAGACACCAATGATCAAGTGGAAGCCAGGGACTGGATCTGCCATATATTAGCACTGAGAGACCAGTACACAACTCAAAACAAGCAATCACCACCTGTAAGTCCCCAATCTAAACAAAAAATCTACTAATACATTGAGACTTTCATCTCTCATGTATTGTGTCGCCATTTTGCTACGTCACATGCCTTGTTTCCATATGTAGAGATATAAAAAGTTGTGAGACAGCAAAGGGACCCATGGTAACGGCTGAAATAATCCACTATTCCAACATCCTGTTGGCAGAACAATAATTCAGTCTCTAATTTGATATGCGGTGAATAATGTTTCGATCTGCTTTTTTGTGAGATATATGTTTATCACGCAGAACGTCTGGCATACAACAAGACATCTTTGAATGAAGTCTCAATGGAGGTAGCCATCTTGAATAATAATGGCATTTTGTCAGAAATTATTCGTCAAAATGTAAAAATTTAATCATTTCAAAATTAGTACTGCTTGTGTGATTGTGCCATTTTCTCCAATTCCTAATGAAAACATTTTATTTAGATTTGAAAATAAGACCAAACCCACGTTTAGGGGGGGAAGATCGCCATTTAATACACACGTCTAGATTCTTCCACTCTTGAAGTAAATCTGAAGATGGGCTAAGTGAATCACGACTACACAAGTCCTCATTTCATGTTCAAAGGGCAACAAATCTGGACAAAACTGATGTTGCCCAACCAAAATAACATGGTCCCACAAAGTACATCTATGATGAAAATCTAATCACAACTACAGGAGATGTATTGACAAGGATTCACTATCTACAAGTCCCATTCTGTGTTCAAAGGGAAATAATTGTGTAAAACATTGCTCTTTACTTGACTTTGCCCTGGTCATGTCTCTCCACCTCCTTCACCAGATCCAGCTGAGGTAAGACTTCAAGCTCGCCGACCTCTGACCTCCGGTGCTCAATTAGTCTGGCCATGCTGGACACCGTCGGGTAGAGAAACAGGTCTTTCACTGTCAGGTCTACACCAACCTTGGACTGCAGCTTACCCAGCAGCACTGTGGCTAACAAGGAGTGCCTACAACAACAACAACATCGCATCCATTGTGTGCATCAGCTGACTGTTTTGGGTTTAATCAAAGTTATCTGCCAAGGTATAAATGAGAAACCTTTCCCACCAGAAGTAACTGATGCTCTAAGTTTTACAATCTACCGTTTATTCCTGGATTTGCGATGATGATCTCTTATTTATTTATTTATCTGATTGGTGTTTTACGCCGTGCTCCAGAACATTTCATTTACACGATGGCGTCCAGCAATATGATGCGAGGAAACCAGGCACAGCCCACAACCATCTATAGCTTGTTGGTAGACCTTCCCATATAAGGCCAGAGAGGGAGCCAGCATGAGCTCGACTTAAACTCACTGCGGCCGCATTATTGAGAGGCACCTAGCTCATAACCCTGCGCTGGCACGCTAACACCTTCGCCCACATAGGCCTCTGTTGATTTCTGGGCAAGCTGGTAACGTAATACTCACGTATCACATGGGAACAACTGTCAGTCCAGCTTGGACCAAGAGTCATCATTCCACAGGAAAACGTACCTCTCTTTGGTAAAACCTACAAAATGTTTGTGCCCTGCACGGGTCTTACCCTCCCAAATCAAAGAAGCTTTCCTGAACATCCACAGTCTTCATCTCGAGCACCTCCGCCCACACGCACACAATCTCCTTCTCCATGGCCGTCGTGGGCATGCCCTCCGCATCCACTGTAGTCTCATGCTGCTTGTCGAATGCAGGTAGAGCCTTCTTGTCCAGCTTTCCAGATGCTGCTAGAATGGGAATGCTGAAGCAAAAGTGCGAGGTAATTACTATCAGATCTGATTTTTTTTTTTTCAAATGCTGCTGATGATGTAATTTGAGGGGAATGACCTGTATCTTCCACACTAAATACTGACCTACTGAGGAAGACAAAGTAAGATGGGATCATGTAGAAGGGCAGTTTCTGTTTTAGTGACGCTCGGATATCCTTCTTCGTCGTCTGGCCTTCAGGGACAATATAAGCTACAAGGAACTTGTCGTCTCCTTCTTCTCCTTTGACAACAACAACACAGGCATTCACCGCTGCCAATTCCATCAGCGCAGACTCCACAGCCTGTAAACGCAACAAAAATCAGCACACACTTAAGAATGTAACAATCTTTGAACTACGTTTACAAAAGCTTATACATGAACATGTAAAGCCAAAACAATACAATGAATCTCTTCATGTAGTCATATCAGTAGTAAGAGTTAAAAGGCAAAAAAGACTGTTACTGGCATTTTGTACCCTCGTCAAAAATAGTCAAACATAATACAAAGTCCAGTAACTTTGCCACTAGCTTTTTGACAACAATATTATCATGTGCAATTAAACTGCTGATGCCTCGAGGTCGGGAGATCCGGGATCAAACCTGGTCGGGACATACCAAAAATTTAAAAATGGTATTTCTTGCTGCTTCGCTTGGCGCTCGGTACTGAGAGGTTACAGCAGGACTGGCCGGCTCGGTATCAGTATAAGGTGACAGGGTGGGATGTCACGTCTGGCGTCTTCGGCATGATGTTCCTGAGGCAGTATGGACTCGCCCTGCCACAAGGGGACACAGCACATCTACATTCTGAAGACTCCTCGTTGTCATGTGACGATACATTAAAATGCCGACAAATAAACAAGATTTCTTTAGCATACCTGGACTTCTATGGAATAGCCACGGATTTTCACCATGGTGTCGCATCGGCCACAGATTTCCAGGCGTTTATCGGAGAGACAGTAGCCCCAGTCCCCGGTGCAGTACAGCTTAGTGGAGCATTGGTCACGATGCGAGGCTGGACAGTCCACAAACCGCGTCTTGTTAAGGATGGGTCTCTTCAGATAGCCTAATGAGAGGGTGGGACCACCCACTGCAATCTAAAACCACTCATTCATTACACTGTAATCAAAACTAGACATCAATCAGCGAACAGATACGTTGGCTTTTGTTCTCGCACAAAGTCATTATGCATATTGAATTTATTCATTTATTTACCTCACTGACATTTAATGCCTTCTTCAAGAATTTTCACTTACATGATAGAGGTGAGGTTATCATGTGGAAGTGCCATAAGTTAACCACTGCCTTTCACCAGGTAACTGGCAAACCTTCTGACTTAGGAGCAACAGCTGGATTAAAGTTGCATACTTTGTGACAATCAGTTACTGGTTTAACTGTCACACGGCCCTCACTGTACAAGAACGTAGAAATGCCAAAATGTACAGATGTTGAAAACTCCATGTTCATGTTATTACATTATTTTCACTGTTATCTGTAAATAACATGTAAACACAGACATAACAACATATTTCCCTTGCAACATTCTGAGCACTAGAATAGCCAGGTGTAACTTCCAGCACAGATTATCTGATAAATCCAGCAGTGCTTACCTCCCCTGACACACCCACAGGCTGGGGTTCAAGGTCAGCATTCATGATCAGCACCGTCACCCCTGGCAACAGCTGTCCTACTGGACAAAACTTCCTCTTTGTTAGCTCCTCCTGTACCAAAATTGTTGTTGAAAAAGTGTCAAAAGGATATTTTTCTTTTTACTTAGCCAATTCATGTTTCACAGGTAGCTAGAGAGAAGGATTTTGGAGAAATAAAATGCAGAAAAGATGGTCTATTCAGCAAGTCTGTTACTACCAAATTTCTCAAGACTGGAAGGTAACCAGTAAATTATGCTATATTTCCAGGCAAACAATATCTGAAAATGCAACACCATATAAACCAGATGTTCTTCCTCCTTCCTATGTTCTTCCTCTTTTTCTGCCCAAAATTGCAAGACTGTTAAACCATGACATAAATTGTTGATGTAACAATTTCCATTAGGTCATTTCTTTACCCCTGGTCAAAGAAAACATTAGAAATGTCTGGTAACCTGCTAGACAAGGTGGAAGAATTTTTATGGCCTTTATTACCTTGTTCTTTTCGTAATACTCGTTCAGGTTTTCATCAGCCACATCATGGCATTCCGATATACTGTACAAGTTGATGAACTGTATCCATGGCAACAGTTTCAAACAACGCTGAAAGAGTGAAGTGGTCACCACCTCCCCACAAAATACAATTTGTCTGAAAGTATGAAGATGAGTGCTCAGAATACAGCATGCATTCCACAACACAAGTATCAAACCTGAATACATCAGAAAAACTTTACAAAAAGCAAATATATACATATCGTTAAAAGAGCTCCTTTGGTGCCAAAACCTCTGTGCCTTAAAAGCAAGGTGAAATGATAAAAATAGTGAACTGTAAATTCCCATACCAGTATCTCACCAAAGTTTGGCTTAATTCTGATACTCTTGTACACCTGATATTGCCAACTCAGAAGTATTTGTAAGTTTGATTTATTTCTTTTATCAAAAAAACTGATCACAAAAATGTATAGTTTTAAGGCATTTAGGAGCTTCTCAAAGTGCATTTTTACATGCTAAACTTTTGGTGAAATATAATACACCTGCGTGATCACCCAAACTCTAGGCCATGAGTTTGGATCATAAACTGCACACAACTACATGTCCTATGCCAGTCAATACGGCAGTTATTTCGTTACCATGGTAATTACGACTAGTTAGGGCTACATACATTTTCTGAAAATGGGGCAAAAAGACCCCATTTACAGTGTTGGACAAACCACAGCAAATACCTCAGGGATTTCAGAGTATTTATGTTGATGTTCTCTGTATTGAGAACGGCCTCCAGTAGGGATGGTGTGAACAACATCCTGGTGATTTGGTTGTCCTGAACAAACTGGCACAGAAGGGGAGGGTCGTAGATGATGCTGTCAGGGATGATATACAGGGGAATACCTGACAACAGATTCAGGTAGACTTTAATGTATCAAGCTGAGGCATACAGAGATTACAAAAATATGTAAGAAACTTGAACCAGCAGTTCAATTTATATCACACTGGTATACCATATTTTTATAACTGAGACTAACATGTACCAAACGATGGACACTAAGCCAGGGCATCCCTTTGCCAATGAGGTTTGTTTTTATGTCCAGCTATTTCTTTATCATTTGAATCTTTTGAGTTTGTCATGATACTTTCATTGCCAGGTACCTGATGAAGTGTCACGGTTAAGCTCCCCTGTGAACTCTCAACTGTTGGCTTCACCAGCAAATCTGATTCCCAACATATCCACCGTATGACACAAACCACATCTTTCAATCATAGGAATCAAATATTTTTCAAAACAAATCACTGACAGCAAGAGACTGGACAATACAGCCAAATAAAATTACACATCCATCAATGCTGCAATTTTAGATAAGTAGCAGATGGAAGAGTACAAGTACCTTTCAGTAAAGGACGCAACATTTCCCAGATAAAGAAAACATTGACTGCCTCTCTGTCATTCTCCTGATATGGGTATTTCACATGTCTCCAATGGTAGGAGAATACAGCTCCTCTGTGAGGACACATAATGCCTGAAATGATAAAAAAAAGCAGCATTACTACAAAATTTATATCAACAGCACCTTACCTACTGCAGGTGTCAATTTTTCCTCCATTACTTTTAGTCCTGCACAAGTTAACCAGGCACAACATTATACAACCACAACAAGAGAAATTCCCAGCTACCCGTACTTCTGCCAACATTATGTATTATCCATGTACGACTGACAACAATGAATTGATATGTAGTGCTGCTTACCAAACTTTCTTCTTCTCTTCCATTTTATTTATTTACTTGATGGGTGTTTTACGCCATACTCAAGAATATTTCATTTATACGCCGGCGGCCAGTATTATGGAGGGAGAAAACCGGGCAGAGCCAAGGAGAAACCTACACTTTTTCTCTTCTAATCTAAGTGTTATATCTCCACATAAAATAACAAAACAATTGTTTCTTATATATATATACGTTTACATCAGACGGCTGCAGTTATTTACAACAGTATTTCTTGTTGGTCAAAATACATGTATCATTATTGCATGATGACAGATGAACAGACAGACAGACAGACGGTTGTGGTGGGATATACTGACTACAAAAGGTTTGGAGAAAACCCTAATCACTTTTATATACCATCTTTCATCTATCCAACAAAGAAGAATTATGGTCATAACTTTGTGTAACGGGAACCACTTGTACTACACTGAATTACTTTCTATGCACTAATCACTTATGGTACATGTACATGTATGAAGGCTGCAGAAAAGATTGATTAATGTAACAGAGACAATTTTAGAAAATGCTACAAATTAGACATTTCTACTGACAAAAAGGAAATGGAATTTTTTTTTTTAATTTTGTAATTTGTCAAGTTGCTATCATAAAATTTGTGTCAAACACACTTGGTGCAGGAACTGATGATTCTGTTTCATGAAACTACATGTGTAACATGTCTTAGTTCAGATCAAGTCCACGCATATCTTTGTGATAATTTTCCCATGGTGAAACAGCAGAGGAGTACTGAGTAGCCAAGGAGAAAAAGGGTTGTACGTTTTACTACGTGTCTGCAACTTTCCACTCTCGTCTTTAGGGACAGAGGAAGTGTAGTTGTTGCACAGCGCTGACCACAGATAGCTGTGGTAATGGATGCCCCCAGGGGCCCAAGCGAGCATCCTTATCAATCAATCAAGAGGTGTGTGTTTAGCAGGATTTTATGTCAATATTAAAGGAAAAGACACCATTATTTACAAAAATTACTAAACCCCAGATGCAGAACGATGCATGTGGCACATCCTATTCAAAAATATGTTCCCTGCCTTTCCAAAGTTAACACAAGGGGTAAACATGAATATTTCTTACATTGTGCATGTCTTTTACGTACAATGGATAATTTTGAAGCTGTCAATATGAAAAAATAAAGTGCTACAATAACAGGGTAAACTATACTGGAACTAACATTTTCCTCTGTTAGATCAGCAGCTGAGTCGCAGGAAAATCATATGTGAGCTCAATATGGCTGCCTATATGAACCCATTTAGGATCACTGATGAATTTCCAAAAGTGAAAAATATGGTAGTCAAGTTCCTAACCTGCTGCCTTTTCCAATCATGGACTCATGGAGGTATATGATCAGACAGATAACTGTATTCCCATAGGTAACTGATCCATTCATATAAGCACATCTGGCACACTGATAACATCGGGAAGAAATTCCAGAAAAGACTTTGCACACATACAGATTGTGCAGTATAGACCAACGGATTAACTCTCCCTCTGTTTGTCTGTTAGCAAGTTACACCCCTTACATGTAATGGAAATGTCCTCAGTCTGCAAATCTTGAAATAAGCTCCATCTGTAAATGTTTTCCACTGTCAAATTGTCTGGGTTTTGCCTCCCTATAATCTGCAAATTTATTTTGTTTTATTTATTTTGTTGTCAGGTGCTTGTTTCACTCACAATCTTGGCTAATCTTCAAAACTGATCCACAGTCCACTGTTCACAGTTCAAACACAAGCTGGAGAATTTATGTGCCCAATCAGCTAGTGCAGGCAGTGTGCCAGTAACACATACGAATATGGCATCAAAATAC
This sequence comes from Acanthopleura granulata, assembly GCA_016165875.1. NCBI lineage: Eukaryota > Metazoa > Mollusca > Polyplacophora > Chitonida > Chitonidae > Acanthopleura > Acanthopleura granulata. The sequence goes on from JABBOT010000008.1 coordinate 3,598,340, forward strand.
ATTCCACCGATACGCAAAATTAAATATGGTTAACAGCAATGGTGTAATAAAGTGATGATCGCGTGTTTTGCTCTTTATCAGAAAATTGCAGATCATTGCAATTTTCGGAATGGAATAATTATATTCAAAAAAAAAAAAAAAATGTCTTGCTTGTTAAATTTTATCACTTTATTAGAGAAATACAAACTGTGCTGATCTAGGTGGGAAATCCAGAAAGTAAGTGAGGTAAAACAAAAGTATTTGTTAATGTAAGTGTTAGTTATACCATCAGGCATCATGTTTTTGACACCACTGGGTTTTTCAAGTTAATCCATCAGGCCATCATGTTTTACATGTATACGCCTCTAAGTTTTCAAGTGAACCAATGAGGCATCATGTTTTATATACCTTTGGGTTTTCCAGCTAACCAATCAGGCATGAAGTTTTATATACCTTTGGGGTTTTCAAGATAACCAATCAGGTATAACCTTTTATACATCTTTGGGTTTTTTCCAGTTAACCAATCAGACATGGTTTCACATACCTTTGGGTTTTCCTGTAGTCCCTGAGGAGTAGACTATGTAAGCCAGATCATCCAGCGTCTGTGCAGGCTGGGCTGGGACCTCCTGATCCTTTGTAGTCTTCTCCAACTCTTCTAACCAGCCCTCCCTTAGAACTATCACATTGTCCACACCTGAGAAAAACAAACACAGATTTCCATGTGAACTTGTAACTCATGTCTCACTTACATGTACACAAATGATAAAGAGCACTGAGAAGGTTACTATCCTGAGATGATTTTAATATTGCATCACAAAAGTGTAAAGTGTGTTTGTAGTGCAAAGCACAATTAACCATTTCCATCACCGATCTGTACGATTCATTAATGTTATCTGAAAGGAAAATGAAAATCCCATCCAAAATATTCAGTAATTATTGTTATCTCCACAGAAATAGAGCCAAATACATAAATTGTGTACGATGGGCCCTATGATCATCCTGATGACAATGTGCTGATGGTTTCTTCTTTTTATGACAATGTGCTGATGGTTTCTTCTTTTCATGACAATGTGCTGATGGTTTCTTCTTTTCATGACAATGTGCTGATGGTTTCTTCTTTTCATGACAATGTGCTGACGGTTTCTTCTTTTCATGACAATGTGCTGATGGTTTCTTCTTTTCATGACAATGTGCTGACGGTTTCTTCTTTTTATGACAATGTGCTGATGGTTTCTTCTTTTTATGACAATGTACTGACGGTTTCTTCTTTTCATGACAATGTGCTGACGGTTTCTTCTTTTATGCCCATCAACATGTAGGAACAGATTTTGTACCATTTATTCATATCAACTGTACATTTAATATAGTAAATAAAGTTCACTTAAGGCTTCAATTTTGACAATTAAATTCTGCAAATCAAAAAATCTACAATAAACAAGTGATTTCCTAGATATATGTTTCGTTCACAATACGGTCGATGAGATATGATTATTTAAACTTAGATTTTACTTCACTAATTAAACCAAGAGATTTCAATGAATTACGCATACTATTTCCATATTAAAGTATTCAGTGCCCAAAATGAAAACTCACCATCCATATTATGTGTAAATTCATCTTTGGTAAGAATGGCCTTAGGCTCGGCATCCGAGAAAATAGACTGGATAAGTGTCTTTGGGTAAGAGATATCGATCGGCAGGTAGGCCCCTCCTGTGGGTAATGAGGAGAAGAGTTTAGTAAAGAATTCATTCACCCTTTGAGAAATAAATCAAGTGTTTCCATGATACATGTATGTGTTTGATTAATTACACTTTTATGGGGTATATCTGTGCTTTCTGAGCAAAGAGATCATTTCTATTCTAGGAAATCAAAATCTCCCAGATTTCAAGAAGCTTCAGTTCGGCAATAATCATCTGAAAACACCAGTTACAATAATGTCAAGTCAACGTTAAGGTCACTTCATCAGTGAAACTCTTTGTTATGAGAAAGAAAAATAGAGAAATAAAATAAACACTTAATGCTCATTTTTGTTGTGCACCTCTCCTCACTTGATAAGCATTATATGGAATGTAACTGAAATTATCACAAGCACACATCAGTGGACAATGTAAAAATTTCAAACGTCTATAGATTTTTTCATTATCTGATGATAATGAAGACTGGATACCAAACTTCATTTAAAGTGTCAGCAGAAAACCGCATTTCTGTATGAAATGTTTGTTTATAGGAAAGGGAGAAGTAACAGATTATGCTTTGACTGCAAGTCCTGATCCACATTTTAATAGTAACTGAAAGCCAGAGTGCAAGTTAGAGCTTTAACAACAACCAGGCAGTGGCGTCCAGGATTCATCTTATAATCTTTAAATTCCAGCAAACTCTGTAACTTTATGGGCTTTTCAAAATTTTTTTCTTCAACAGAAGATTATCAATATAAAACATAAGGATAACGATAGTAAACCTCACACCTAGCAGTGAAAACACCATCCCTTAACGGCCTCCAGAGTCTGTCATAAGCAAAATGTGATTTATGCAGGTTTATGAACAAAGTACATTAGGTAACACTGACATGATGTATGAAGTTTTTGACACAGTATGATGGGGGTGCATATATATTGTACTACAGCAGACCTCTACTTCATTACATGCTGACATTAGCATTATGTTGATGTTGCCCCTCTTATCAGCACTCATCACTTCCATTTCACGTCTTACATGTAGGTTTACAAAAAAAGATGGAAAAATAACTGCAAACAATCAAAATCTGTTGGTTCTTTTTGACTCCTACCCATGCAGTTAATTAATGCTGTCATTTACAAAGAAATGCAACATTTGACTCGTTCACAGACCCATATCCTTTCTTTATCATCACATTTAATAGCTCTTTGACCTTATCCACTCATAACTATGGTTTTCGGTTTCACTTGTGCCCTAGTTTGTATGACCGTACTTTCTGACAGCTTTGGACCCGTTTCTGGACTCTCACCATTGTTGCTCTTTGCCATGTACACAAAATGCATTAGATATAAGGAAAGTGTCAATTTACCCTGAAATATCTGAGCTTTCATTTACTACAGGTGTATAAAAAATACAACACATGCACCAGAATATCTACTGAGAGACAATTATCCTTCATTTTCACTGATCAATCAGCATATTTTGACAAAAACTAACCAGTCTACCTACCATTACAGGCATACTTTGTGTAATCTTTGTTTTTACAAAATGCCAACTGAATTTGGAAAATCAGCCTCCTTTTCACAACTAAGCCCCAAGTTAAATCGCATCAAATCACTTTAGAACAACTTGGTGTTTTAGATTTGATTTTTAAAATTTGATGAAGGAGGTGATATTGTATCTGTAGGCAGATATCAAATGCATTTAGCCAGCATCTAGCAGTACCCAGTTTACCATATGTCTTATACGCACATGCTTATATCTACTGACTACAGGTGGAATAAACCCAGCGTGCTTATATCACAGGTCAGAGGACTTTGTGCTGTGGAATGACGTCATTCTATCAACACTACAGTGCTCCACGTGAACAACATGTAGGACAGACACAAACTCTTCCCTTTTCATATTTCTTTTTTTTTTTTTCACAATTATAAACTTCCTGCAAGTCCAAAATCATTACATATTTGTCACTTGGCAAATGTCAGAGTCATCTGTGGGTATGTCACCCATTTGTGTAGATGGATTTGTGTAATACTATATTGAACTAAATTATACTAAAATTTACAACTTTAATGCAGAGTCTGTTAGGCTTGTAATGGGCATATCAAGGGAATTACTGCAAAAAACAACACAAAATCGCCTTTCTTCATGTATCAGTAAAAGTAGATCTACATATGACTGTCCTATAATTTAACTGTGTTATCCAAATAAGGCATCTTGGTACATGCACCCTTAGTGCAAACATGTTTGGAGCTTAGGTCAGTATGTAAACTGACTTGAAGATATCAGATGTAATTCAACAACAACTAGTGCTGTAAATTTATGAGATCGTAGGACACTTATTTACAGGATCATAGGAAGCTTGCATACGGTCAAAAAAAGGTCTGATAGACTGAAAATTCCAGTCTTCTTGCATGAAGATTTTGAGCTCCATAGAAACACATATTAAAACAATACCCTTGTGCCACTGTGATTTACCATTCCCCATGCCTACATGCTCCTGATACCCATCAATCATGTTATTTATACGACTGTGATCAGTTTTATGGTAGGAATTATAAAAAAAAACTATACCACTAAACAACTAACTGGTCATACACCTCTAACTGCATACCCACCCCAAGGGCCTACTCAACTCTAACTGTTTGCTCATCCCAACTGCCTTACTATCCTAACTGCCGACCCAGCCCAACTGCCGACCCACCCCTAACTGCCTCTTCACCCCCAACTGCCTACTCACCCTTTTCTGCCTACTTACCACTAACTGTTTACTCACTCTAACTGCCTATCCAGTTTAACTGCCTACTCACCCCAACTGCCTACTCACAACTGCCTGCTTACCCCTAATTGCCTACTCACATCTAATGGTCTCCTCTCCCCTAACCATAAATGCCTACCCACCCGAACTGCCTACTCTAATAGTCCACTGATGCCTTACTGCGTACTCACCCTTAACTGCCTACTCATCTGTAACTGCTTACTCACCCTTGTTTATCCACGATAACTGCCTTCTTCCCCCTAACTGCTTACTCATCCCAGGTCGCTACACAACCATAAGTGCCTACTCTCCCTAGATTATCTACTCACCTCTAATAAAACGCCTCAGTTTGCCTACTCACCAGCTTTCAAGATGGCAATGTAGGAGATGGTGTAGGCAATACATTTCTCCATGTAGATACAGACAGAAGTGCCCGGTACAACGCCCTTGAGCCTCAGAGCTTTGGCTAAGGTATCCGTCTGCTGGTCAAGCTCCCTAAAGGTAAGCTGATGTCCTTCTTCACTGATGACCGCTACCTTGTCTGGAGTAGCAGCGGCCTGCCGCGTGAACATCTCATGAAGAAGGCCCTCTGATTCGTAATCCATCCTTGATTTACAGCTTTGAAAAAAAAAAGAAAACAGATCATTTCAGTTCTGCACATATTCCTAAAAACATGCTTCACTGGAAGTAAGAAATAGAATTATATGTAGAGTTACCCTGCGCAAAGATGAACTCGGGACATCAGATCCATCTATCCTTATCAGTCGCTCTATAACATCAGCATGTAAACAAATGTGAGCCTGCCCTATTTCCTCCGCCCATAATCCTTGATGCCATCGTATAAGAGAAATATTCTTGAGTATAAGGCATAAAACATCAATCAAATAAATAGAATAAAATACATCAAATGACAGAAAAATAGAAAGAGTGCCCAGTGCTCAAGGATAACTGTGGGTATGACATAACCAACAGATATATAGCAAATCACTTAAAAATTACAGAAATGTTATCACAAATTTCCTGAAGCACAGTGAATCCAGCGCCATGATAAATGTACTGTACCATCTCACTGAGATACAATCACACTGGAATAAAGCACTCGCATACACACATGATGAACCTATGATAGCATCATTTATGTACAGCAGCTTGAAGATCAGTCAGTTGTTTCAGCCTGTCGAGTCAGCTTAGGGCTCGATAAGAAGGGGTCATGTAAAACTATCCATTCACAACATGACAAACAAGAATCTCGCATGAAAAAAAGACTTGTCTTTGAAACAGTCACGTCAGCTTTGAGCCATTCAAATTTTCTTGCTCACTGTTTGAAATGTCTGCAAAACAGAGAGCACAGTGGGAAAAGATTATCTACCATGTGTCACTAGCAGCCCACACTTCCTGCTTGCAGAAATCTTACACCTCATTGTTAAGCTTATCTCATAAAAGTGTAGAAAAAGCAACCATAACTTTCAGGCCAAAATTCTTCATTAAGAATTACACTGATACCTCAACAAAGCACTATACACAGGCTACCACAAGGGATGACACTTCCCTCGCTGTACTCTCAAAGGCATCACGCATCCTCAGCCAGACCTACATTCTAATACATGTGACGAAAATCACCACCAGATTTCAAATAGCTCTCTAAGACATTCCTTAATTTGCTTTCAGATGCCACCATGTTTTCTCCCTCACAACACTGCTGGGCTGCCACAAATAATGACGACAATAAAACTGAAGACATTCTGATCCACACAGCTTTTCTTTTCTACAGAAACAAGTGTGGCATTACAGTGGCTTCACTGCAGGAATAATGGGCAAATCCTACCAGTAAACTCCAGCATGCATGGAGGAACAATTGGCACCTTGAACTGCGAGGTATTAATGTTTGAATGGTGCCAACATGCAGTCATTTGTCCACACAAAACAACAGAGACATCTGGTGGTCTGGGGCCAATACTCCTGCCTGATTATTCTACAATTTAAAACTGGATAGAATCAACTGTTGGGACTAAAAAAAAAATTAGTGATATCTTTGATAGCTGGTTATTTCCTAGCAACATGCATTTAAGAAATCTGTTTGTATCAACGCAACATCAGATACTGTAATAAAATGGAATTTAATCAATACAAGGAATAAGCGGCACAGATTTTTGCCTCACTAATTGACAAATTCCCAACCTCCTGGAGGTAAATCAAGGACCATGTGCCTCAGCTTGCTGAGCAGGGAGAGCTGCCTTGAATAGCCCAAACCAGTAGCCTTCAAATATAATCAATAGAGTGGTGTCTTTGGATTCGGCCACTGCTGGTCTGGAGTGGGGGGTGACTGTGGGGTTCAGTCAGGGGGTTAATCAGATATCGGGCGATGTGGAGTGGTTTCCTCGGGGCTCTGTCTGTTTAAATCCTCCACTCATACAGTGTGGAGTGGTTTCCTCGGGGCTCTGTCTGTTTAAATCCTCCACTCATACAGTGTGGAGTGGTTTCCTCGGGGCTCTGTCTGTTTAAATCCTCCGCTCATACATGTCTAGTCATCATATATTTACATGGTAAAGTATGGTGAAGGAAACCAACACACGGGCTACAAGTTTGGTTGGCAAAATGTTATCTACCTTGTTTCAATCTGAGGAGGTCCCAGAGCCCTGATAAACTTGGTGAAAAAGAGCGTAATGTAATCTTACTTTGCCATACAAGGCCAGCTGTGACAGCACACGCATCAAGGTCGAAACTTAAATAATACTTCACCTGTATAACTGTGGTCAAATTCAAGCCATATATGGGTGAAGGAAACTAGGCAAAGTCTAGTCTTGGGGAAAACTCCTGCATATCAGCTAGCAGTTGATGAACCACCACTGAAAGCTGCATTAACTAGTAGATGCAATTGAAACTGTCCTGTATGTAATAGGTGGTGGGTTTACTTTGTGGGATTTGAACACGGGACCTCTGTGGCCAAAGTCCAGTACTCTACCAACTAATGAAAATGAAATTCCCAGCAGCTACTGTTAGTGTAAGCACTGGAATGCTGCTCTTGTTACACTCCTCCCCACTTTAATCTTTCTCCCCTCCTAAAATGCACAGGCCCACAGGTCCAGAGCCTCATATCACCATTCTAACCACATCCTCATCAGCAATCTAACCACAACCTCATCAGCATTCTAACAACATCCTCATCACCATTCTGTCTATCCCCTGCTTCCTGGAATCTGTCCTCGTCACTGCACTATTGTAATGGGTGGAGGATTTACTCTGTGGGATTTGAACTCAGAATCTCTGCAGCCCAAGTCCAGCACTCTACCAACTGAGCTAAAGTGAAATCGGCACAAGCTACTGTTAGGATAAGCACTGGAATGCTGCTCTCGTTACACTAAGTGAATATTCTCAAGTTAGGTGAAACAGACTGATTATTCTTTTCTAGATCTGTCCCTCCAAATGGCAATCTAAATGCTTTTGTCACATAACGTGTTGAAACATTTACACTTAACACCGTACTCAAGGATTGTTCATGTATGTGATGATGGTCAGTTTTATGAGCGAAGGAGTCCATAGCATCTGGTGTAAACCACCAAACTTTGGCAAGTCACTGACAAACATGTACATATATATATGTGGCTTACAGTTATGTACACTATACTGGTGGAAGACAAGTGGTCTTCGACAAACATTAGACTGTGTGAACGGACGTACGATCTTAGCATCGTGTGCTGCTTCTTGTCAACATGGCCACAGAAGCAGTGAGAGCAGAGAACATAAGAACTCTGTGTCTAAACCATACCCCTTGCCACTGAAAAGCAAGTGCCACCAACAAGTAGACCATGGCCTTCACCCACAATGAATACAAACCATGACACAACAGAACGTGGTCGTCACAGACTCTGACCAACATAAACTCAGCCACCATTCGATACTTCAACATGTGACAGGTTAATTCTATAATGATAGGACAACAGGTTCGTGCCAAATGTCACGGGACAAATTTCTGCCTTGTCCTTATGTTATTTTGTGAGATTCGGGTTGCCTATCATTTCTCAAACAGTTTTACTTAATGAATGTTAACCAATGTTAATGTTCACATTATACAAAATTAAGCCAGCCCAGCTTGAGTATTATATCCACTGTGGTTTGGTTTGTTTGCTTGATTTTAACATCACTTTACTTCAGTTGTATCCCAACACAGTACCTTGGTATAAAAGTTGTAATGCCTTCATTTGTACATTATAGTACACTCCTGCTCATTGTGCTACGGTAATTTAACATGGGTGATGACGTCAAAAATCAATAAAATTTCCGAATACTTGCACGCAAACATCTATTATACATCTATCAGATTTCCATGGCCATGGAATAAATAAATAAATAAATTTATTTCTTTTATATTACATATAAACTGCAATGTCACCTAGTTTAAAGTGCATATGAAATAAACCTTCAACCAGTTCACCCATACTATTTTCTGATATAAAATTAATTTATTGCAACCTTCCCTTTTTGTGTTATATTTTTAAATATTGCAGAACTAGGCTACAAATTAGTATGTCACAATCTGATTTTAATCAGTCTGCTAAAACCATGCATAAACTGGCCAGAGATAACTGAAATATGAGGTGATATCTGACCTGAAGATAGCCACTTGAGCAGGTTCAAATGACCAAAATGAGCAGGTCATCTTAAAGGTCTTAAAGTTTATTTCAGTGTTGGTTAGCATACTGTAATATACACCAGAAATCATAACACTGACATGCATGGGACAGAAAATTGGCAGTGGTCGGGAATGTGGCAGGGGAGGTGACAGTGACCTTAGAGCCTAAAGAGGTCAGCGGAGGTTTTCAGAGGTCAAAAGCTGGCTGTTTGTTGTCACATGTAGCCAGACTTTGAGATGAAGTTCACTGATGTTCCTTGACCCCCACCCATATTAAAGGAAAGTTTTAATGGATGAGGTCAGAAGTCACCTTGTCATTAGTCTCCTATCTTTGTATGATTTACTAAACATTTCAGTATAGACTTGATAATCACCTCTGTTAACACCTGTTATATTTGTCCCAGATAATAACACATAAAGATCGCTTAACAATACATCCTGATATGTACACTTCATGTTTAAGCCATTTCAGTATAGACTTAACAATACATCCTGATATGTACACTTCATGTTTAAGCCATTTCAGTATAGACTTAACAATACATCCTGATATGTACACTTCATGTTTAAGCCATTTCAGTATAGACTTAACAATACATCCTGATATGTACACTTCATGTTTAAGCCATTTCAGTATAGACTTAACAATACATCCTGATATGTACACTTCATGTTTAAGCCATTTCAGTATAGACTTAACAATACATCCTGATATGTACACTTCATGTTTAAGCCATTTCACAGTATTCACGTTTCACAATCAACATCGATTCACCTTCAGTTTCCATGTTAACCAAAAATAGTGCGCTACATAGATACAAGTACATGCACTGCCATGACAAATATTGAGCAGCTTTTTAGCTCAAATATATTGGCTTTCAAAGGCATCTCAGTGCAAGCGCACTCAGTGATGTCTACAGACATTTACAACATGACTTCCAACCCTATTTTGGTCATATCATGACTCTGTAGGTAGTCTACATATATCCTTGTTGCAAACAGTCCACTGCTGTCATGTCATACTGTTACAAGAGACACAACTTAAATGACCTTTTTACATTCAATCTCCATATATTTACAATTCACCTGCATATCCGTGGATCATTAGTACATTCAGCCTACCTTTCTATATGCATGAATAAAGCCGAGCAAGCATTACAACTCACCTGTGACCATAAGTACTACGTTAATTCCTGAACCCTTTCACATATGACAGAGCAACTGTCAGTGCCATATTATACACATTCTTGTTGGATTTTGGAGACAAAAGTACACTGATCGATTGGGTTGGCCAATTTCAGGTTTTCATAAGAAAAATGTCTTCAGACAATGGCATATGGCACTCAAGGGTATGCACTGAAATTCTGATTAATGCACTGATATCAGAGAGTGAATATACCTGTATTGGAATAATCGAATCATGTTGTTTAAATTGAAGCCATACCAGGCCTACCTTAACACATGATTCTGACTGGGAGATATGCCAATTAATGACTGCTCTAAGTAGCTGATGGCCTTAATCAGCCATCTACTTATATAGCCTTAGTTTCGGGTCTGTATATACCACACAAAATAAAATGTATCTTTAGGTGTACAGCTGGCATTATAGGCACCATTTAAACAGCTAAAAGATTCTGGCCACTATTGTCTGTCTAATTACCTGTCAACATTTTGCCAGTCTGGCCACTAAAAACTGAAAATTGGACAATTTAACCCTGGTTTGCTAAATGCACCAGTGTTGTGTACATGTATATTACTGGCACTAAGTTCTTTGGAATATGACTGCATTCTAACTCTGAGTTAGAACACAAGAGTCATATTCTATGTATGGGACTGAAGGGCACTGGTACCTGGGGAGCTTATTGCCACACAGAGCACAACACTATATATGCAACTTCCAACCCTCTAACTTCCTCAATACAGCACAATACCTACAGTACTGGTTGCCATGGTAGTTATGTGAAAATTACATTATGTCAGCTTTGGGCAGCAGGCACTGCAGACAATTTTCATGTCCATTTAAATTATTTCACTAAATTTTATGAAAATCTCATCTTTTGAGACAATTTCTGGCAAAAAATGAAATAATGAGTTCCAATGCAAAGTGTAAAATGACATGTACGTGGGTAAAAGAAACAATGAATCAAGTGTGAATGGCCTAAGCCACATGCATATGTACTTCTCCCCCCTTAACTTAAGATGAAGGCTTCCATATAATCAAAAGTGGTCGTGGGCTCCTCCCGGCCTCTGCCCGGTTTCCTCCCACCTCCCCCCCAGGCCGTCGTCGTATAAGTGAAATATTCTTGAGAACGGCGTAAAACACCAATCAAATAAATAAATATAACCACAAGAATTAACGTCTTGTTCAGCAATTCCAACTGATTTAAAATGGCTACCGGTACCTCAAGTTTTCATGGTTAGGAAAATCTGGACATGAAGCAAGTTACTTCTCACTTTTACACAATAAAATCCGCTACCATTCGTAACGTAAACGATAAAAAAGGTAAACAAGTACAGCTGCACTATCAGACGCGGGATGCACAACCAAAGGCCTGACAAATAAAAGAAGTACCGAAACCGTAATGAAGGCTTTTCATGCCACTAGTTGTCATTTTCGCTAAAAAAAAAAAAAAATAGAGACGGCAGTCCGTTAAGCTGACATGCATTCTCGTGAATATAAGAACAGTTCAATGTGATCATCGTCAACTTACGCTCTGTCGGACTTCCCGCTAGCAATCAGAACAGCTGCAGGCTGACTTAACTAAGCTCACACCACCCTACTTTCCGGACTCGTCCGACAGCCACCGTGGTGTTTGTGACGAGACTAGGGAGCATCCAAAAATCCTAGCGGTAAAAAATTTTAAAAAGCGACCACCGGTTCATAAAAAACGGAAGGGACCAAAAGGCCTGTGCATCTCCTACCAGAAAAAAATATATATATATATTGCAATTCACACACTGACATGTACGAGAGACCAATTTCTGTGATATTATGCAGCAAAGCATTATACTTAATTTTATCTCTGAGTTTTATGTATATACCATATACGCAGGCATGACAATAGTTAATAAATTACAACGCAATAAATATAGAATGAATGGTTGTGATAAATAATTAAAATACCTGAAGTTGACATTAAATTAGATATATACAATTTAAATATTCTGAACATTTTTTTCTAATTATCTATGATCTTCATGAACAAAGAAAGCAGGGGAAAACACGGCAATACGGGAAAAAATGTTCGAAACTGTTATTCTGCATTTTCTCTGCTGTCAACCTTTTAAATTCAGATTTCTAATTAAGTGATAGATAACTTTATTTTACCTACACTTCAAACTCATGATCACATTTTAATATTTTTCACTTTATTCTTATCTCGTCCATGATATTCTCCCTTGTTACAGCTGGCATGTACCACAAAAACAGCAGGATTGTTACCGTTGTGTGTAAGGCCTACTGCAAAGTAACAACCTGTAAAGGAAGTAAATGTATATGTTTCAGGGGAAAGACCATTGAAAACTGCAGCTCAAAAATAACGTTAGGCTACCCATTTTGTCACTGAATTAAATACAGCCAAATTTATTTATTTCATTGCGGTATTTGCCAAATTCAGGATATTTCACTTATAAGGCAGCCGTCAGTATTATGGTCGGAGGAAACCTGGCTCTGAAACCCACAATCATTCGCAGACTGCTGGCAGACCTTCACCATGTAATAAAGCCAACATGGGCTGGACTTGAACTCACAGCGATCAATCGCTTATTGAGTGGTCTTACCACAGCCGAGGAGACTCCAGTGAATTGAATGCGCTAAAGTGTTGTTTATATCGTTTACATTACATGTCAGTGTATATGCAGAGTTAACCGCGATTAGCCCATTCCTCGAGTCAACCGGAACGTAAAAATGCCACAGCCGGGCCCGGTAAACCATCTTTCAACAGTAATGCTGGGGTTTAAACTTTTGAACCGAGCTTTTCCAGCCAACATTCGGTTGACTCAAGGAATCGGCTCATACCAAATGTAAGGTAGGGTTCGAGCTGTTATTTGCAGTGAAATTTTCACCGTGGATTTCCATGAAACCGGTGCTAGGCGGTACGGTTGCGTACGTAGGCGACCAGCTAGTTGTGCTGTTGAAAATTGAAGACATAATGTACTGTACACCTTGTCAGTTGACCCCAATTTCGCCCCGTTTTCACTCCTCGGTGCTCAGTGGGGAAATAATTCCGTGCGTCCCTGTCACGTGGCTACAAAGGTGACGTTGAAGATGTAAAACAGGCACAATGCACACAACAGAGCAAAAGGTTACTATACTTGAGCCGATGCTGGGACAAAAATTTTGTCAACAGTCGCCCAGTCATTTCACGGAACACTGATATCAAGAACTCTACCTCCACTGACAATATCTGGCAAACAATTCGGTTACATATGGCTTTCAGTCGTCGAGGGCATATTTCCTAGATTTCTCCGCCATTCACCTATAACTCGATGAACGGCCAGAAGATCTCTACCAACGCCTTGTGGCGTTTGTTGTGTAGCTGAGGACAAAGAACTGTCCTCCACTCTCGAAAATTTTATCGTTCTTACATGGTAGCGACTTTTTCCTCAGCTAATTAAACAGCGCACAGAACTACGCTCCAGAATATAGGCGTCCATAAAACCTGACACTTCACATTTGCCTCCCAACTTGATGGAATCATGATAACAGCGGAGGCAAAAGTAATGCGTACAGGTAAGTTTACGAATAAATTTGCCTCTCCTAACCCCGCCCCCCAAAATCATGCCCGCTGTGAAAACAAGCAAGGCGACCGAGCCGCCATTATTTGAGTGAGTGCTCTTACCTTCCTGACCAAGACCGCAGATATCTACCCAAGGCCTGCCAAATCGTAACTATTGTCGCACAGCCCGGCCACGACATTGCCGTAATAGCCTCTGACGACGAAGTTAATGAAGATGGCAATCTACGCTACTGCAAAATCCACATATGCGTACAACATACAGGTACATCAATTTCCTTATCTGGACTTGTTCTATGGCCATGACACCACGTGCATCACCATAGACAGCCGTGCGACAGGAAAGATGATTCGGCTTTCCACTGCCTAATGGTTGTGTCTGAAGATTACGAAAAGTTCCCAGTCAGCACATCAAGTGGATAGATCATCCCCGCTCGATGTGGTCGCCGAAGCTGACTTCACATTGATTCGTGATAACCGAAAATTTCTCTTTTGTGGCCTGGTGGTTGAAAACTTGGACGTGGAGATGCTCGGGGGAACCCCATTAATCTACCGCAAGGGGACAACTTTACCGTCTGCCCAGCCAACAGTGTGGTCATACTTAGTGATGGTATCAACTATACGTTTAGCTCCTCCAGCCCGAATCCGGACACTCACACCATCTGCCGTGCCCATTTGACTCGCACTCCATCTCATCCGACAACAATTTGGCCTGACGAAGTTTTAGAATCGGACATGCCGGATACACTGGATCCAGACAACAGGTATGCTCTAGAGCCCCATGTGGATAGTCCTGTTAACAGCAAATCTACTCATATTTGGCCAGAGCCCCACCTGTTAACCAGTACATCAAGAAAGATACGCATATCTAACCTGACCACTGAACCCAAAACTGTTCTACGTTATGAACACCCTGCCAAGTGCGGCCGGTTTTTTTCCCAACGACAGATTTATCGTTGCCGGAGTGTCCAGCAACGATAATATCATCACCAGCGCCCACACTTCACTGCAGCCGTGTCAGCATTAACCCCAATAATATCCTGTCCCCAGCCATGAAAGCCAAGTTCCGAGACACACTGAACAATTACGATGATGTCTTTAACCCAGTACCCGTACGCTACAACGGCGCCTCGGGCCCATGCCAGTCGGTTTTAAATATGAGTTCCGTTCAATTCCCACAAAGAAAAGGCCACCTCCCCATTTATTCCCGTGACAATCTCATCGAGCTTTAGCGTAAGTATGACGAGTTACAAGAAGTCGGAGTATTTCAACGCCCCAAGGACGTCGGGATCACTGTCGAATACCTGAATCCTCCATTTCTGGTGAAGAAACCAAGTAATGGTTCCCGTCTTGTGACAGCCTTGCTGACGTGGGTCGGTATAGCAAACCTCAACCTTCTGTTATGTCAGACGTGGATTCCACCCTACGCCAAACTGGTCGATGGAAGTATACAATAACTACTGTTCTCTCAAGTGCGGTCTACCAGTTCCCTCTTCCTAAGGATTCAGTGAAGTACTGCAATGTTGCTATTCCGTGTCGTGGCGTCCTGGTTTATGCACGGTCCGCAATGGGAATGCCAGGCTCGGAGATGTGCAAAGTTCTGGGAGACTTTCTAGAGCAGGGCACTGTTGCCAAACTAGCAGACGATCTTTTCTGTGGTGCCCAACCACCAGAGGAGTTACCTATATGGGAAAGACTACTACAAACTCTACATAAAAACAGTTTGCGACTGTCCGCCCCCAAGACAGTGATCGGCCAATCGTCAGTCTCCATCTTAGCTTGCATCTGGCGAGAGGGATCTGTTCACGCCAGCCCTCATTGTATTGCTGCCTTGGCCTTTTGTCCTGTGCCGATAACTGTTCATGGCTTACGCTCATTTATTGGGACCTATACAAGATCTTGGCTCGAATAATTCCACACTGTTCCAGCATCTTGTCTCCGCTGGACCCTCTCACCACTGGATGTCAATCAAAAATAGTCATGTAGTCTGATGAACAACTCACAGGGGTCCCAGCCAAGATTGAAAGAAAACATATAGGAAAAATAAGAATTTTTTTCATAAATTATAGGAGTTTTATGGGAATTTTTATTATGAAAAAGTAAAAAATATAGGAGACAGAGCTTGAATTTTCACATTCTTTCTGCTTCACAAACAGGTTGGCCTACTTATTAATTACATGTATTCTCAACTTTGGCCGCCTACTCCCCCTTGGCCACACTGTCCTCCCAAATTATTAATGTTATATTACACCAGACATAGTACGTTGTTACTTCATGGAGACTGATTGGCAAGATCTCTGTGTATTATTGCCTTGACATTATGTAACCGTATAGGTGTATCTGGGCCTAAGTTAGATCATGTGCCCTGTGAACTGCAAGCTGAAGTGGCTCAATTATGAGGACACTGGCTGGTCATCTCACAACAGTCCAGGGGTCATTTTAGGTGGGGAAAGTATCAAAACACCACTTGGTTTTTCTCTACACGTATATTCTTTCGAAAATGACACTGAATTTAACTGAACGGGAGTTAGGTGTATCAATTATTTGAAATGAAAATTACAACTCCCAAAATATGTATTTTCAACTTGTCATTCTAAACCCAGTGTTTTTAATGATAAACATATTCAAGACAAGCTCTTAATACTGGGGTGGGATTTCATTTCACAGCTTACTATGTCGGGTGTAGCCCGTAACAAGTCGGATCTTAAAGTAACTTGTATATTATACGGGATATTACCATTTTAATTATTGGTAACAATGAATGCTACAAATAAAACTGGAACACACACTTTTTATGAACTTCACAAATAGTTACTAGTGGGCTCCAAATACCGATCAGCTGTTTATAATTTTGAGATTTAATATGGTAAAAATACAATGGCTTGTTACATCATACATTGCAGTGCCCAAGAAGCTTACATGCCTGTCTATCGACACAACCCAAAATTTAAAGCCTCTCTACAATTATAGAGGCTGCCAGATGCAAAATACATAATCATGAGTTGGTGGATGGTCACAGCTTAACATTATAAGCTGCCTCATTAATCATACTGCAATACGATCCAAGCTATCACTTAACGCATAAATGAAACACTCTGGAACAAAAACAAAACCATTTGGAACAATAAGATTTAATCTCTAATATAAAAATAAAAATTCTAAAGTGTGACACCACGCACACAGGTGAAATTCACGATACCCCCTTTGTTTGCCATGGTACCTTTCTCCCGATCCTGCAATAAAAGCACGTGGTAGTGATCACAATATTGTCTTATCTGTAGAATCAACAAGAAACTGTCACTCTTTCTTCTTTTCACCAGCAACCATGTTTTCTATCATAGTCAGCTTTTTCTTCTCAACCTTCTTCTGGTCTTCTCGGGTCTTTTTAAGCTCTGCCTGTGCCTGTTCCATCTTTCTTGTGCAGATTCAAGCATGGCCTGAGCTACCGCAATCTCCGTAATATTACCCTTCTTTAAAGCCTCCCGCAATTTTTGGTTTCCCTGGTTTAGCAAGCTATTGCTCACACCCAGCGATACCTGGTGCAATGATTCCTTCTCAGCAAGTGATTTCTCAGTTGTGTACTACTGCGGAGAAGTTCTTCTTCCTTTTGTTTAGCAATCCTGGCAACCTCCTCTCTTTCTGCTCTATCTTGACTTTGCTAATCTCTTTTTCTTTGTTCTTCCTTTTTTTCTTTGTGTTCTTCCTCCAGTCTCTGTCTACAATGCATGTTTGCCATGCGTCCGAGAGAAAGGAAATCTTTGGTAATTGGAGCGTGCTCTGGTCGGTTGCAATATCGTTTCATGCCATCAATTGTTGCCCGAAGACCGTTAATTGAAGCTTCACTTAGGCTTACCCTGTCTTTCGTAACACTTTTGTTACTTACTAAAAATGCCCTTTCTACATCACTGTTTCCATGGGACAGGGCCAAAACAACTTTCACTAACTTACTCAGCGCTGGAAACTTGCAACTTCCTGTGCAATTCTTCAGTCCAAAGACTTTTGACCAATACGTATCAATCCTCCTCATAATGACAGCCCCATCCTGTTTTATTTCCTGGGACCAGTCTGCTGGGATGCTTTCTGCCGGAGAGACCCTCCACTGATCAGCAATGATGTCACTGTCAAAATCTCGTCTTAGTTCTCTGGATAGGCTTTGGACTGATGTGACTGGCCAACTGGCACAGGGATTTTGAGGCTGCAAACATCTGGCATGTTTCAGGATTTTGTTGGAGAGGGGAAGCTTTTTTAAAGATGCTGAATCGCTTACTGGTATTTTCTCACTCTCAGATATCTGCAACTTACGAACGCTTTTACGACATTCTTCTCCAAAATCCAATAGCCATTCCTTCGAGCTGGTCGTTGACACTTGAGACATCAGGTAGCTGAAGATTTTGGGCTGCATCAACAATAGATTTCTTCATCACTCGCCTTACTTACGTGTTGAGTAGATCACAAAGTTTATCACAGAGAACAGAGACACAGAGACAGGAGGAAGACCAAGAACTCGGCAAATGCACGTGAGAGAAACTTGCGAAAGTTGAGTTGGTCTCTGAAGTTCTACCTTGACCCTTTTATATCTGGGTTTTGATTAAGTCGTTGGGGTTGTGCTTTAGCAGAAAAACCAGAAAGTCCTCGATAAGGGATTTCCAGATCTCCAGAATACGTTCTACAGCAGGTCCCAGAGACAACCACCGACATTCAACATGTTTCAAAGGCTTTTTTTGTCGCTATCCCAATCTTGCTTTGAACATCTTATAGATCAGAAGACCTGGCTGCAGATCCCGTAAGCCAGTAAAAAAATAACAACAAATTCGGGAATATTTGAGCAGTATTCTCCCAAGCCCTTGCCAAAAGAATTGAGTGCTATGTGGAGAGTACCTGTTTCGACATCTAGAAGTCCTAGGGGCCCCCATGTCGGTTATGGCTATGTGAATCACACGCCAGACAGTGATGCTGACATTCGGTCCATAACTCCCTAACATCAGGAAATTCTTCAGCTGCAAGGCAACCTCATCAACGGCAGACGTAACCTTCTTCGACAGATGTTGCATGGCCCATCAGAACGGTCTTGAGATGGAGCACAACAATCTGATCTTGATCTTCAGACCAGTACCGCACCTTAATTTCAAGCTGCTTCAAATTTTGGGCATTTGTCGTCTCGTCATGAGAAAGATTGAATCCTGCGTCAGATTTCTTGACATCATTATTGATCACTCTCTGGAAGTAAGGCCCAGTTGCATCACTAATCAGATATGAAAGTTTTGATGAGCTCATTGAAAAACTATCTGGTATGGCTCCAGGAAACATTGCCGTAAGTACTTCTTTCAGACCATCACAAGATGAGTAAATGAAATGTGAATTAACCACTTTTAAGGTCCAAATCAGTTCCGCCTTCTTAATAGCATTCATTTGCGACAAACAAAGCAATGATCCTTGGTTCTTGTTCCTTACAGCAGCAGAGGATCCTGAACTCGAAGCAGAAGCAGTTGTTGCATGAGCAAAGATCAGTGTCATCTGAGAACCACCTAGTATTTCCTTCGCTCGCTTTTGGTGACTTTTACATTTAGAATGTTGCACAAGTTGTTGAAGGCCCTGGCTATCACATTGGACTTTGGAATTGCAGAGAGAGCAAATTGCGGCATAAGCAGATGTTTTACTGGGCTGACACCATTCAGAAAGCTTACAGCCATGTCCACTTTTCAGCCAAATTGGGTTGAATCGGGTTCTCCCAACCGGCATAGCGAAAGTTGTCGGTCTGAAATAGAACATAACACCAGTTACCTTTTCAACTTACATCATAACATAAAAGCTGTATGAAATACATAACAGTCAAGAAATTTGCAATGATGAACAAACATATCTGCAATATAACGAATGCAAACGATAAAAACCGATATATTCAACACATCTTGCCAGTTTTCTTCAGTTATATCTGAAAAGGGGAAAAGATGCGTAAGAACTGCATAATGTAATTTACCAGTCATAGTTAGGCAGGCAATCCCTGGTCATCTATTGAATAGATAAGACACCACACAGTTTCAATCTGCAAAAATAAGTCCTTTATCCACCCCAACCCACCCAACCTTCACCAGTTGTACATTTTGGTTAATAAGTGAATTTCATGCAACAGCAAAACAATGCCAGTAGTTACATAAAACTAACAAAATGTAATTTGATTAATAAGAAACTTTCACAGAACCCAGAAAACAAAACCATAACGAGCAACAAAAATATCTTTCATAATGTTTCTTTCGTATTTCTGACTTCATGAGTAAGTTCTATTGAAAATTACAATTTAGCTGAATGTTAAGAAATGATGAATCATGCATTTATCCTCCGAGTATTTTCTATTCAGATGTTTCGACTTTGATGTATAAATAAGATAACTTTGATTGTGAGAATTATATTTTAGCTGAATGCAGAGAAATGCTAAATCACACATTTATTCAAAAAATAGTTTTTCACCATTCCTGCAACGTTCTGAAAGTTTTGTCCATTGGAGATAAGGGGTACCTCCCAGTACTGGAGGATACCCAAGACTTGACAATTAGTTCTCTTGATACTTCTCTGTCCATTTACTTATGTTCCCTAATTCTGCTCAATCCATGTGATGGTAGGGGGACATGTAAGCTGCAGCTAAACATGAGCAGAACGAAACTTTCACTGTATTAAATGGAGGCATGGTCCCACCGGTTAGGTGTGATCATTTGCCATCAGACTGTCGCTGATGCTCTGGTCTTATTCTCCATACCGTAGATTTTAATATTTACACTGAAGCAAAAGAACACATGGTAGACATTTATACTGCATTTTATTGAATAAAAGAATTCATTCGATAATTTCATATGAGTTTCTAGGCCTTTCAGTGCACACCAAGTGTATATGAACCAACTACCAATCGTTTATTATTCTTATCACAGAGGGAAAATGCAAGTATACATTATATATTTACAATATATGCACATGCTATGTTAAGTAACCTATTACTATTATGTCCACTGATCTATTATATGTGTTTAACCTTTTGATGTCTTTTCATTAATTCTGTTGCCTGGCCTTCTGAATCATTTACCTCTGACAGGTCTGGCACTGTAGCCCGAATGACCCTCACAGAAACAACAAAATATTCCTGCACACGGAGGGGAAAAATGATATATGTAAATGTTTAATTAGTTTTAGTGAATTGTTGCTTCACATCTCCCTCTTGTCATACTTTCTAAAAAGAACATGTGGCAAAACTGGACAACAGAAAGGTTAAATGTGGGCATCGTCTTCAGAACTATTTGTCATTGGTTGTACTTTGGTTAACAACTTCCGATCTGAGAGTTGGTAAATTGCCATGACTATATAATGCATCGCTATGCGTTTGCATACAATACATAAAAAAAACATCAGGTACAAACATAGAATGGACATGTTTTCTTGTTTAGATGGAAGTTTAAATGTTGTGAAATGACTACCAAATGAGAGATACGAGTAGATGTTGTCTTGCTAAAATAACAGCTAAAAATATACATATGACACTGATTATGAAAAGTGCTCAAAAATATGCTGGTCATATAAAAATATTTTTATTGTAATTATTTTAACAGTATGAATCTGACTTTTCTGCTGGCTCTATGTTTATGCAATAAAGGTAATGGTTATACTATAAATCGCATTAAGAATGTGGACAAGGCATATTTCCGTTACAACCAATGGTTAAAAGAGTGCAATGAGCTTATATATGTTGTTATATTTTGGACTTGACAGGCATCAGGAGGCAGCCTGCAACAGGCCATGCTGGAAAAGTACAGGATTTCTTCTTGAAGCAGGTAGAAGGCCATGTGAATATGGTTATGTCTCCAGGAGTCTTTACACGGAGGGGCCTGAGAATTGTACAAAGTACCTTGTCACAAAGTTCAAATATTTAGCTTCTAATTCTGAAACACTTCTGCTGTATTTACATGTAGCATGTTACTTCTTTGTTTTTGTACATTTAATATTTAGCCTTACATTGTCGATGAACAAAAATGTAAGAGGTGAGAATTTCAAGACTAGAGGGGTCTGGTTAGGTAACTTAAGTTTGACCATCTAGACTGGAATTAATACGCACTGTAAAGGTATTTCCCCTAATTAAAAAAAAAAAATGAAAAAAGACTAAACCTAGTTTTTTTTTCAATCTGAAGAACTACAACTAATAGTGGCCTTGTTACATGTGAGGGTAGAGCTTAGAAATGCATCACAATAACCAAGCCTCCAAATGACTTGTGGTGAACACAGTCAGGGCAAATACAAGTTAACTTACATAGTTACAAATATTACACTGTACAACACCAACCATACTCTGGTCTACCTACGGACTTTTTTTTTTTTTTGTTCACAAATTCAGCACAAAAAAACATTACAAGTCAAGTCACATGAGGAAAACAATAGTAGTCTTACGATGTGGTGATCACTTCTCACACTTAATTCAAGGCAATAACTTTTGGTTTTATTTAAATTTTAGCCTTTTATATCACAAACTGGTACATGTATGAAGTAGAAAAGCACAATTTTCTCCCAGACGTAAAGCAAAGTTCCAAAGGACTATGGGTTAAGACTTTTTATCAGCTTTGTGTGCAGCCGGTGCCTGGTGAACTGTATTTTCTTTTATCCATGGGTGGGCTAACACCTCATCCAGAGGAAGGCGTTCGTTAGGATCATGTCGTAAAAGCTATGGAAACAAAACAAAAATAAATAAAATAAATGACATACTAATCAAACTTAAAAAGGTGATGTTTTAATAATCAGATGATGATGATGAACAGTTATAAAATATTATTTACCTAAAAGCATAGAACCAATAATGATTTGCGGTGAAAACAAAAATGAAATATTCAATAATTCCATAGCTAAAGTATATATGGCAATTATACAACAGTAGTAGAGGTTTCTGGGTACTTGGAAACCAGGCAGAGCACTGGGAAATCCACCAACCCTTTGCAAGGTGCATATACATATAGAAATTCCCCCACAGAACAATATTACAAGACCTATGTTTCCAAAGCATTCTAATTCTTCTTGGTGTACAAGACACCACAGTTCTGTCACACAACGGTAATGAATACCTTTTGGAGAACTAAAACGATATTTTAAGAGTCATTGGTAAATATTTTTCTTAAATAGAACACAGCCTAAATCAAACAGAGCTAAACCAAAATATTATAAAGCTACCAGGTTTATCCCACCTTAGATATCAAGTCTCTGGCACCACTGCTCACATAGGGTGGGAAACGAAGGTCTACTTTGATGATTCTGTGATACGTTGCTTCATGTCCTTCCGCTTCAAACGGAGGTTTGCCCACCAGGAACTCGTAACACAGCACACCCAGGCTCCACAGGTCCACCTTCTCATCGTGAGTCTGTCCCTCTATCATTTCTGGGGGGAGATAATCCAGAGTACCACAAAGAGTTGCTCTCCTGAAACCGCAAAATTACAATTCAACTATTATTAACAACCTTGGCTTAAATATTTGACTAAACAAACTGGATTCAATGAAGCAAGTGAACTCATGTTGCTGACTTACCTGGCTGAGGGAGTGTAAGATGTTCAAAGGATCAAATAAGCTAGAGGTATTGGCTTACCAGGCTGAGGGAGTGTGGACAGACACCACTATAAGGTGTTTAATGGATCAAGTGAACTGATGGTACTGGCTTACTTGGCTGAGAGAGTGTGGACGGACTCTATTGTAAGATGTTCAGTGGGTCAAGTGAACTAGAGGTACTGGCTTACCTGGTGGAGAGAGTGTGGATTGACACTATTGTAAGGTGTTCAATGAATCAAGTGAACTTGCAGCATAGGCTTACCTGGCTGAGGGAGTGTGGACTGACCACCCAAAATCTGCAATCTTCAATTCTCCTCTGAAACTCAGAAGGAGGTTCTCAGGTTTGATATCTCTGTGTATAACGTTTTTGGCATGACAGTACTTCAAGGCATTGGACAACTGGCGAATGTACTGAAATGTAAAAGAAAAGAAAAAGATAATAACTACTCCACTGTAAACATTATGATGTTGAAAGATATGGAAGGAAAATTATTGACCTATGTTCTGTTCTCAAGCCCAAAAATAGGGGGTTTTTTTTAACATATTGACATTTTCGAAAACACCTTTTTTGAAAAAACCACAAGAACAGTACGGTCAAACTTTATGTTGTATATTAAATTGAATTGTTGAATATCATACTCCAAAATTTTTCACTTACACTGTGGCGCCCTGGCAGTCACTTTTATGGGTGGAGAAAACCAGCGTAAACTAGCAACCTTTGGCAAGTTACTGACAAATTTTATCACATATCTTGTGGTCTTCAATGAACATTAGACCGCGCAAATGGTCAAACAAGAATCATCAACTGCTCAGTGTCAAGTGCCTTCAACCACTCAGCCACAACCTGCTCTCCCATGTTATACAATCCTGGTCCAAAGAACCTTGGTCCAGTATAACATACCATGGATGATGTGGGCTGACTGCAGGACGTCCTAAAAATTTCTGACATAACCCAGTGCGGCAATTGTATTCTAGTGACAACGTATGTGCTTTGCAACTTCCTGCTGCGTTAATTCACACAACGGCCTGATTGTTCACTTAACATACGATGCGGCATTACGTGTTGTCAGGAAAATTTCCAACTCTTGGAGTCAGACACAATACTGGTGGAATACAGTAACTGGGGTCTTTAAACAATCACCAAGGGGTGAGAGTGTCAGCTGGCCCATACCTTTCACATAAGACATCTTTTCCTGTCACTGCATATCCTGATGTTGGCTGAACCTTAATTCTTTATGCAGAATGTACTTCATTCTTATTTCATTTTCTTACTTTTAATATCGGGAATTTTCCATGCACAGTGATTTCTTCTGGCAGAGCATACAAACCTACTGGAAAGCAATGCTGCTCAAAGCCAATTATGTTGAAGCAGCTCTACTATATAATACACCCAACAGAAATACTAACGTTCCCATCAACTGATACTGGATATAACAGGACGATACTCACAAATTCCTGCACTGATAGAAGGTGAAGGTAATTGTTTGTGGACAAAAAAGTTTTTTTCTATTTTTTCCCCCCTTTATTCAAACATTAAGTAGCGAAGTAGATGGCAATAATGCAGTTATACAGTCACTCAGTTGTGATTTATTGATCCTATTCGATGATTGTTTTTTAATGTCTAACTCGATATTTTTCCCCTTCTACGACTGCAGTCAAGTTTATGGGTGGAGAATACTGGAGTGACAGGAGGAAACTAGCATCCTTCTCCAGATACCTGTCAAACCCGCTGACAAAGTTGCAGCCAAAGCAGTGAGAGCTGGATTTGAGCATACTGACTCATTGATTAAGGACCAGACAAACCCAACCAACAAGCATTTTAACACATTTAACAGTTCGTGCCAGCCATGGGCCCCTAAGAGTGTCCATACCAGAAAAAGGGAATAAAAATTCTCACAATAACCTACACCACCATATAGTAATGCCTCTTTTTCTATGCATTTGGCTGTTTGGGTCTTAATCCCTTGTTTAAGAATGTCAGGCACCTACGTTAAGGTCTGTGTTTCTATATTTATTTGAAATAAAAAGAGTGTAGAGGAGAAAAAAAAATTCCCGGCACATACATGTAAATAACAGGATGATCACAAGAAAATGAAATGGTTACCTCTGCACTTGTGCTTTCATCAAAGCGACCGCACTTCTGTAGTTCCTTGTAGAGTTCTCCCCTTGGAGAATACTCCAATATGAGGTACACTCGTGTTTTGTCATGAAAGTACCCATACAGCTTCAAGATGTTGGGGTGTCTGCAAAACAAAAAGAGGAAATCAGCATCTTTAACACTGTACTGAAGCCCCATGCCACTAACGAGAGAAACCTTTCAAATTTAACCACAACCGTACCAGATGGATTCTTACAACCTCAACTGTCAAGAGACACATCGTTATTTGTGTTGTGTGTTATTTAATAATATATTCAAGAATATTTTACATAGGCAATGGAAATCATTATTTTTGGGTGTAGGAAACTGAAGAGCTAAGGGTAAACCACTGACTTTTCAAAGAGGTGACATACAGATTTAGGAACATTAGACTAAATAAATGTATACATGAGCAATGTTTAACCACACATATTGCCATGAAGGCCTCATGACCAGTGTTAAGTAATAGTGGGGAAATTTCCTGTCTTGCTTATCCTAGTAATTGAAAGGCAAGCGTCTTATTCATTTGGCCACAGTCTTCGTATGGAAAGAAACGCTTAAATCGACACAACAACCGATCTGAAAGCATGGAATGGTTACACCCATTAAACAATTCAAATCAAATCATTCATGCAATCAACGATCATTCGTCCAAAATTCAAGTCAAGCAAAGAATTCAAGTTCAGCAAAGAATTAATTTCAGTGATAACCTGAGTTCCATACCACCAAGTAACACCATGGTAAAAGGCACATAATTGGGAAAATGTGCAGTAGTGTGCTCCGTTCAGCTGCTCCCCTAACCTTTGATCCAGCTTTTTTACTTTAGCCATAACTTGACCAGTTTAAAAAGAGACCAGCCAGACAGGTTGCATGGTCTGTTGCATGCCATAAACAGGAACATATGATGAGGTAATGGCAGATGCACACAAACTGGCGCTGAAAACTGGCTAAGAAGATGCTATAAATTTAGTGAAAATAGCAGATATGCTTCTCAATGTCCAACACCAGCCTAGCTTACCTCAAGTGAGACTGAATCTCTATCTCTCTTCGTAACTGATGTTCAACACCTGCTGCCCTCAACTGTGATTTGAAAAGGACCTGAAGTAATACAGGACAAAACTGACAACGTTGTAAGCTGTTAACACCTAACATGAAGATGTGAGCATTGTATCTCCAGTTAATGGCCTAAACACAGTCAGGTTATGGTCTGTATGATTTCAATTCATCATTTACTTCATTCCATACTTTGCTTGGTGATTTATGCAGTTATACTTGATAATATGTCACATATTTAATATCAATTAGGAAAGCAACACGCAGGGGAAAGCTAACACACAGACGGAAAGCGATCAGACAGGAAAGTAATCAACCTTGAGGAAAGCAATCACTCACAGAATGGAAGCAATCACACGGAGGAGGAAAGTAATCACAGAGCATAAATGCAATTATACACAGGAGGAAAGCAATCAGACAGGAGGAAATCTATCATAAAGGAGGAAAGCAATCAGACAGAGGAGGAAAGCAATCATGCAGAGGAGGAAAGCAATCAGACAGGGGAGGAAAGCAATCACACAGAGGAGGAAATCCATCATACCGCAGGGAAAGCAATCACACACGGGGAAAACGATCACACAGGAGAAACCCAATCACACACAGGAGGAAAGAAATGGCACTAAGGAAATAAGCAATCACAGAGGAAAAATACAATCACTCAGGAGGAAAGCAATCATACCAGAGGAAACCTATCATACCAGAGGAAAGCAATCACACACAGGAGGAAAACAATCACACAAACAAACAAGAAGAAACCAGTGCAACTAATAAGGTACATGTATCTAACAATTTTCACTATTGTACTTCACTTTATTTACTTATCTAACTGGTACACACAGTTTTTCAGTTCTTTAGAAAAAATCAATTTTTTGTGACTTTCCTCATAAATCATGTCATTTTACAGTGCTATAAACTAGAAGTCTTTTATGAAAAACGCACAAGAAATTTCATCAAGTTTTGTAAACGTAGTCCCCAGAATTCGGGAAAATCATTGCACCTGAAAAGTACTTGAAGTACCTGATGGATCACCTGCAGCCCAACAGACTAACTCCTTGGTCCAGAGCTGGACAACTTCTGGACAGCAAACTTCATAGACATTTCTGTTGGCCAGCAGCCCACTTCACGTACGCTAACTACCATGGCCACATATTATTAACAAATACAGTATTGACCTGCATGGAGGTTAGGTGTACCTACAGTGCATATAAACCCATCATGCACTACGGTGAAACATGCTCCTGGGCCCTCCGTCTGGCCAAAAGTAAAGCGTCTCTAGCCAGCAACAAACCTTGAGTCAATTAGGTCCAAGATGATACAGACAAAACAAACAATACACACACCCTACCATTGACCAGCACTCACCTTAATTGCCACAATGAACTTTGTCTCCTTCTCTCTGGCCAAGTACACATTTCCAAACTTGCCTTTACCCAGAGGGCGGCCTATGTCAAAATGATCCAGGGACCACTTGCATGAACCCCTAAAAGAACCAATAAAAATCAGTTCCACATTAGTTAACATACTGACAAGATTTTATATTCTTGATACATACATTCCCTAAACTTTTTCCACAGACTGTCATGAAACATGAAATTTTCGGACATCAACAGTAATGAATGGACATATGAGATATAAAGTATATCACTCTGGGTCAAATGTTGATCACTCGTCATTATACCATTTGGGCCTTAAATGACAACTACGCTGTCTGGGTATAGACAGACAATATCCAAAAGAAACAGCTGGTTGACTGGGTTCATGTTAGTTTCACCTTTCTTTCAATTCTTTATATTTTTAGTTACATTTTCGTAGAAGTAGTTTCAAGCTTAGAGCAAGAGCGAACATAAAATCATACAAGATGACCAGTAGGTTGGTTTTTCACCTGAAATTCCCCATGCCACCATCTTTCTGGTCTTTCTGACCATCTGCTTTAACGGAGGCTGACTTTGCTTCTCTCTGAGCAGGCTTCTTCATGACATTGTTGTCTTGATGGACTGGGTTCTGGTTCATCCTGGAGCTGTCCTGAGGTCTCAGGGGTACCCGCTTGGCCTCCATCACAACTGATCCCAGCCAGATTACTTTTGATTACACTCCCAGCCAGATTACTTTTGATTAAGTCAGAAACGATCAAACCTATCAACACAGATTTAGCCAGGATTTGAAATCAACGTGTCTCATTTCCAAATTTTATAATATTTTTCCTTATCTCTCCCATGTAAGTTTTTTCACGACACTGACTAAACCCACACCTGACAAAAAAATTAATATACAAAAAGTTTTCAGCTATCATTAGAATATTATCACTTGATTCCTTCTTTCTCCATCACTACCCAGAAGTCATTTTACCCCTGCATTACAAAACCTTATTTCATTGTTTTGCCTAAAATTGTCACAAAATATAAGATTATCATAAAATCTAGCCAAATAATAATCAAAACTGAAAACTGTTCCACCATCCACACCAGTTTATCAAAATTTTATGCTGGGAAACAAGGGATCACAATTCAGAGGCCTTACAAGGAAAGACGAGTATCACCAAAGTTATTTCAGAAGAGAAGTCAATACAGACCTAAACGAGCATAGGCATTTTTTTATCACATGCTTGGTAGCTTTTAATCTAGAATTCTTACACATGGGCTCATACAGGTGACCAAAAACAGACTTTCAGGGGTAACAATATCCAAGGCCATAACGTACATGGACAGGTTAACTGGTTACTGAAAATGAACTAGAGGAATACGATTCAGGAATACTAAAGTTTAGACGTTGATCAAAAACTTTCAATAAAAGATGATAACATTAAAATTCTCTTCACGCCACCTTTCATACAGGACCTATCTTCATTTGTTCAACTACAATGAGTTCGCTAACTGTGCTTAATCCATCCAGATGGACTCTGCATGTTACTTTAAATTAAAATTCTGACGTTCAGCGTTACGATGAATGTTCAAAATTTCACATGGAGCACAACTAGATGGACAAAACTTTCTAGATTCAATAATTCACACCAACAGAAATTCAATGCTGAGGATGACTTGTTCAAAACTGACCTTACGTAGGCTCGATCTGATTTAGCTACACGCAGCGTGTTCTTTTAGTGTCCAATGGAAGTCACGATATAAAAATGATACACCTGTCTCAAAAGTACTCTAATGCAATCGGCTGATACATGGTGTGTTCTTAATAACTTTTAATAAATTTCAAAGTACATATATCCCAATGTTTCCTTCTTCTTTTTTCACCAATAATAGCGTTGTAACATCATCATAAGCCGTCATCCAGTAGATAAAATAGCAACCTATTGTTGTTGTTGTTACAGTTTCTAGGCCACTTGGTTCACTGACAAACCAAACTAAATTTAACAACAAAATCTCCAAATACGGCTTTTTATAGCATTCCTAACTCTACTACCTTCCAACTCCTGTAATATCTGCCTCTGCCTTCGATAGTGACACCAAACGACTAGAATTCGTCCGCTTGATTATTGTTCGAATTTGCAATCCGGAAGTCATAACTTCGGCGCGGAATGTCGCTGTTTTCATTGGCCAGTGGCCATTGACGTCACGCAGCGGGAAATACGTGTTCTTTTTCATGCATGGGGCACTCTCCATGTTGGGCACTCTACATGTAGATTGACTCAACCTGTGCAAAAAGTCAGGGTTGCTTGATGCCTAGACGCCATGTGGCGTATCTAGCATCTAGCTAGACAATACAGCCAATGCATTACATACCTTTTCCAAAAAAGAAAAAAAAAAAATCCCTACATTTAATTTTCTATGCTGCTTTGATCAGTGAAATTTTAAAGAAACATACATTAGCGTATGTGGTGGGAGTAAGACGTGTTTTGCTGGGCTCCGGGTGTACGGGCGAACTTGTATGACAACTCTCTACTGAGGCAGTGACTGCACGCCCTTCCCGTGCTGGTGTAGTCCCGTCAGAACGCCACACCTTTATACAGCAGTACTGCGTATACATGTAGGCCTACCCTGCCTGACACGTATCACAGCTACAAGGACGCTTTCTAAGTATACCTGTGGTTTGATTTGTTTGTAGAGAAATATCAGCTCTCTTTATTTGTTTTACAAACCACGCTGTGATTACGTCGGATATGCCGCCAAAAAAGCAAAGTAAAGCAACCTCACCCGAAAAGCAAAGCACCGTGCCTGTGTGTGCGGAATCTGCCGAACCTGCACAGTTCTCCCAGGAGAAACTGAATGAATTTATGGAGTTCATGCGTAAATCGGTGAGTGACTTACAGTATGCTACAGATAGAATGGAACGAAAAAGTGACAGCTTTTTGGAGCGACTTGTGTCACTTGAAAAGAAACAGAATGAGATCCTTGACAGTGTAAAATTCAACGACAAAGAAGTGGAAGAACTAAAAGCTGAACAGAAAGTGTTGTGTGAAAAAACAGCTGATATCAAAGTAAAACTTGCATGTGTTGAAGCCGAAAATCAGATACTTAAAGACAAGCTCCTCAACCAAGAACGCTATAGCCGATCTTTCAACCTTAGGTTTGGTGGAATTTGTGAAACGGAGGGCGAAAATACTCAGGAAATTTTAAAACAGTTGATTACGAAAGACCTAAAACTTAACAATATTACTATTGAAAACTGTCATAGAACTGGCGTACAAAGAGATGGACAAACGCGACATATTTTGGCCAAATTCCTTATGAGACCCGAAAGACGTGCGGTATTCTCAGAAGCCCGTCGTCTGTCCGAAAAAATCTCGTGGTTTGTAACCGAAGATCTCACCCCGGAAGATAGACAAACGAAAAACCTTTTTCGTGAATACATGAAAAAGGCATTTGCTGATGGGAAAAGGGTGCGGTTCAACAGGGGGAAGTTATTTGTTAACGGCGCAGAGATCAAACCCTCTGACATTTAACTAGTTACAGTTCTCATGTGCATATAAGAAAAATATAGTGTACTTTGACTCATGTCAGTTGAGTGCTGTTTGAAGATAAAACCAAAGACAGTTTCCCACCCGAAATTCTAATTTACTTGTCTTGAACATAATTATATAATCAATGAAAAACATTCTGCCGTACGAAAGTTCAAATTACTCGTCTATAAAATTGTGCAGTTCAAACATTATATTAGGACTACAAACAACTTACTTAGTGCAGTAAATCACCCGAGTCCAGTGAGAGGAAAATCTAGCTCTCAGTATTGTGCGTATAAATATGTACATATCGCGGCCATGTGAAAAGCTTACGCTTTCTCATTGTGCTATGTGTATATATTCCTGTGCCTTATCTATTTGTCTTAAACTTTGTTTTTTGTTTACTTTTGGAATGTTCTTTTGTTTTAGTTTATTTTCTTTGATATTGATGAGGAACTTAACTATAAAAGTATTCATGTTTTTACATGTAAGCTACACAGTAAAACAAATGCCCAAGCCAACACCAGAATTTTTCACTAGACCAGTCTTTCAATACCAATCTATTATTAATTATCATGCTTGCCAATACATCTTCTCAGAAAGAGCAATATTATTATTTATGACTTTAAAAAAGCTACAAAATATGTTGTCACAAGATGCCCTATTACACAGTTTACTGATAATAGTGTTCAACGCTTACTCGAGCCCCCAAAACCGCATTATGCAGTATTTGCGTACCCGCGGTGCCTTATTCACACCCAGATACTCAAGTCTATGGTTGTCTTGTGTACGTGCCCTGGTCTACCTTACTCTCAAGTTTATCTCTGCCAATAACTTCCATATTCTACATAGCCCCGGATATTATACTTACATCCAAATTTCTTTCATACTGCTTAATGGATGACACAATTGAAGCGATGCCTTTCTTCGACTGTGAGGATTTGGTATCGGGTACTGACAATACGTCGCTATTGCCCGGGTTTGAGCAGCTGTGCTTCAACCCGCTTGATTTGAATACTCCCGGTGAAAACAGCTACATTACCGATGATGTGGATGCGGAAATATCACATTGGTCAAGCATAAATAATCATCAGTCAAACTATCACCATATCAATACCCTCAAACCTCATCTTTCATCCTCTGACGTATACGACTACAACACCATATCATGTCTTCATTTAAATGCTAGAAGCATTAAGAGTCACTACACTGAGATCCTGTCGATGATAAATGCCATTGATTTTGAATTTTCGTTTATAGGTATCTCAGAAACATGGCTGGATCCTTCTGTTGAATTTTTATTTGACGTCCCAGGATACAAACCATTTTATTTCTCCAGAGACGCCCGCAGGGGAGGTGGAGTGGCTCTGTTTGTAAACAACCGTTTTACGTCGTGTACTTTACGGGAAGATCTGTCAAACCATAACACTTGTGATGGCCAGGAAAGCATTTTTGTGGAAGTTACAGATCATTCAGCTAAGTATATTATAGGTCTCATCTACCGACCTCCTGGAAAAAGCGTCTCTGATTTTAATTCTTTTCTCCAGTCAACATTCAATATCCTTAAACCGGAAACCAAAAATTGTATACTAATGGGAGACTTCAACATAGATTTATTTAATAGCAGTAACCACACATCTACTAATGAATTTATTGACTTAATGAAATCTAACTATTTTTTCCCAAAAATAACCAAACCGACAAGAGTAACCGCCTATTCTGCAACACTTATTGACAACATTTTTACAAACTTTTGCCATGAAAACTCATTATCTGGCGTAATACTTTCTGATTTGTCTGATCACTTCCCAATTTTTCATATTCAGCGCAACAGATACACAAAGAAGAGAGACACAATCCAGAAATGCGTTCGCATAATTACTCCAGAGAGGAGAAGTTTATTTAACGACAAAGTGGCCAGCATAGATTGGTCGGATATATATAGGTTGCATGACGCCAATGTAGCGATGGAACAATTTAATGACAAAATTACCTCCCTTTATGTCGAGTGCTTTCCCCTTACACACCAAAGTAAAGCACGAATGAAACCCAGGAAACCATGGGTAAGTTCATGTTTATTGAACTCAGTGTACGAAAAAAACCGCTTGTATCGGTTACATCTGCAATCTAATGATCCTGCAATCACGCAGCAGTATAAACATTATAGAAATAAGTTGAATCATGTTATCAGAAACTCAAAGCAAACCTATTACAAAAATAAATTTGATGAACAATACAACAATATAAAAGGCTCATGGAAACTAATAAACCAACTCTTAAATAAGGATGTAAACAAATCTCTACCCGACAGTTTTGAAATAAATGGTCAAATCGAAACAAATCCAATATTAATTTCAGATAGTTTCAATGAATACTTTGCAACCGTAGCTACTAATCTTGCTGATCAAGTTCCTCCCACTAATGAAGATTTTAAACAGTATCTACCGAACGATATTCACACAGAGTTTAACCTTACGTCATGTACTCCAGTTGAAATCTCTAAAATTGCTCTTGAATCAAAAAACTCATCCCCCGGTATTGACGACCTCCGCTTATCTACACTTAAACCATCTCTTCCTATTATATCACATCCGTTAGCTCATATCTTTAATCTTTCACTTAGAAACGGCACTGTTCCAACATCTCTGAAAAAATCAAAAATAACACCAATCTATAAATCTGGTAATGTAAACCTGATCTCAAATTATCGACCAATATCAGTCCTTCCGTGCATTAGTAAACTTTTAGAGAAACTTGTTTCTATTAGGCTTACTGCTTATCTAGAGAATAATAACTTGATCTGTAATGACCAATTTGGATTCCGCGCAAACCACTCTACCTCCTATGCACTAGAAGTTTTATATAGACGGCTGGCAACTGCAAAAGAAAATAGGCAATTTAGTATCGCTGCCTTTCTCGACCTGTCAAAGGCTTTCGACACCGTTGATCACAATATACTACTTACTAAATTAAATTATTACGGTATTCGTGGAACCGCCAATGCCTGGTTTGCTAGCTATTTATCCTCCAGGTCACAGTGTTTAAATTACAATGGAACTATCTCTAGCCCTAGATTAGTAAATATAGGAGTTCCACAGGGCTCAATTTTAGGTCCTCTGCTATTTTTGGTCTATGTAAATGATATACATTCTGCAGTTACAAATTCTCACATCACCTTATTTGCTGACGACACAAGCGTGGTAGCGTCCGGATCAGATCCAGCCAGTGTTGCAATAAATATCCAAAACGATCTGACAGCATTATCAACATGGTTAATTTGCAACCGACTTACTCCCAATGTAAATAAAACAAAATACATGTTTATCCCTCCTCTGCGGTCATCATCATCATCATTTTTACCTCATTTAAACATATCTGGATCAGAAATAGAACGTGTGAAGCAATTCAAATTCCTTGGGGTCATTATTAATGAAAAACTAGACTGGACATCACACATAAATATATTGTCGTCTAAACTATCTCGAAACATTGGAGTTGTGTATCACCTTAAATCCTGTTTAAATAGAGAAACTCTAAAACGCCTCTACTCATGTCTGTTTTATTCCTACATCTCTTATTGTTTTATTGTCTGGGGCAATACGTACCCCACCCATTTGAAACCTCTGTTTATTCTTCAGAAACGCTTTCTCCGCCTGATAACATCCAGCCCCAGAATGTCCCCATCATCTCCTCTATTTGCAAGGCTCGATATAATACCAATCACAAAATTAAATGACTACCTAATCCAATTATTCGTTCATAAATCATTATATCAACCTTTCATAATTCCCAATCTACTAAAATCTTACTACACCAGAGTCGAACAATCGCATAGTTACCCTACACGTCATTCAAACATCAATTTATACAAGCCATTTTATACTTCTAACGTATCTTACTATTCTCTGCAAATCAAAGGGCCTCGAATTTGGAACGCATTGGCTATTGACTTAAAAATGTGTTCCTCACATTCTCTTTTCAAACGGCGTTTAAAGTCCCTTCACTCTACTGGTTAATGGTGCAACTTTTGAGCCGGGTACGTCACAATGCTGTCAACGACATTACATTATGTGTGTGTGTTGAGGGTGCTACTGGTGAGCAATGTATTCTTATCTTAAAAATTAGCATAATGTCAATAAACATGTAATCGGGCATCATCTGTTGCTCTGAGATTAATGATATGATTGCGCATAATTTAGTGCTATGTAAACGGGTACTGGTAATCTTGTGCATGTCTACAAGTGTGTATATAATCAATTATGTTCCTATATCCTCTATTCACCAAAAGTATATCTCCTGCCACCAATGAATTTATGACTATTTAGGGATAGAACAAGCCCTTCGGGGTTTTATTCCCGCCATTTACTTTGACATCTATCCTTTTCCAACCTGCTATTTTGTATTATGGTGAATAAATATTCTATTCTATTCTATTCTATTCTACATGTGTGTTTATTTATTTATTTATTTGACTGATGTTTTACGCCATCCTCAAGAATATTTCATTTATACGACGGCAGCCGAAAGTTGTTTTTGTTTCCGGTACACCCCCGTTCACATGTAGGTGGTGTGCGTTTCATCTTGGGTCAGAATGTTTTTAGTACTTTTCAAGTATTAGACCCCATTCACATTTGTTTATATATACTTTTATGAATCAAAAAAAAAAAAGAAAAAATCAAATAGGACATGTCTCCAGGCATCTAGAACCTCAGGGCTAGCTTCCGGGGCCCAATTGGCATATACATTTCGTGGCGCTGTCTATGTAAAGGCTTATATGCTTTGTAAGCATGTATATAATTCCGCTCATCCGGAGCTTGTAAACATATGGTGCAGCTGTGTCGCCGGTTATGTAAACAGTTACAATAAAACGTGGCTCAGTTGAGATATTTATACACTGTATGTCTTTTTTAGTTCCACAGCATGATAATTTGTATAATAAAAATATGGGCCTTTCAGTGTTCAAGCATAAACTGTTGTGGACCAAGCTACATTCTGGATGTGACGAATAGGCTGTTGTACACGCAAGTAGGAAAACTGTACTTCCGATATCATTGGAAACTGCTGACACTTCTGTTTCCAGGAAGGCTAATTATGTTCCGATACAATGATATGAGTTTTTAATAGATTGTGATGCTAATTTTATTAACGAATCTAGTCTTCGGGAATTTGAAGTTGGCTACAGGCCTATTTGCTTTACCGACTGACAACCTGAACTGTGATTGGATAATTCTCTTACTATTTAACATAATAAAGGTGACAGCTTATGCCGTGTGCATCTAAACCAAACCTGAATGACACTGATCCGTCTCCTGAACGAGTTGTTCATGTGCCATGTGCTGTATTTGTATGCAGTGACTCTTCAAAATACATTAATATAGACCTAGGGGACACAAACAATTACCCCGCGGGATTATAAAATTGGACGAGTCCATTCACTGGAAATATTCATTGGTTTGAGTGAGCGTTCTTTACACTGTGTTATATGCATGCTTTTCATCACATCCAATAAAGCTGTATCGTGGACAATCTGATTTAAATCCTTCACTAACATAAGAACATTCTCTGCGTCTTTCCGTCATCAGTACAAACAGCGTCTCTTTGCAGAAATCCGTTATAATTTCTTACTTCACATACTCTTTATAAGCTCTTTGGCGGTTTGTCTTGAAGCGTACTTTGGAAATTTGTCTGAAAATTATACTGACCTCCATTTTGGTTGACGGCTGGAATGCCTGTTTCGATTTCTATAGATATAATATCCCGGAAATGCAGATTGCATGGAAAGCATAGCTGGGTGTTAAGAGATTTCAGGAAATCAACTTTGTTCTCAACAAGGCAACATTTTAGTGTTTGGATTTCAGAAGGGGCAATCCTCATCCGCCCGAAATAAATAAACCCGCATGCATGGTGATTAATATATCCCATAAATTGCTGACACGTTTTCATCATGCAGTTAGAGGGGAGATGGATATCGCAGAAATAATTATGGATAAACTGCCGAAATAATCAAGCTAGGTTCATGCCTGGTATATGGGAACGTTTAAACGAAGGTCGATGGTCTGGGCATCGCGTTTTCTTTCAATCATAAACTTGGCAGCCATGCATTCTTAAATACCATAAATAAATATTACTTTTTATATCTGTGATCAGCTGCGTGAGAAAAGCGTTTTCAACTCTCACAGAACTAGAAACCCGGCACCTTGTTATTATTTTGGTTTTGTTAGTTTATTATCAGTGTCATACGCATTCAGACTGTTAGCAATGAGATCATGAAAAAAAAGTGAAATACCACGAGGTAGAGACAGTTTTACCGGGTGACTCGACAGCAAACATCGTTCGCACGATATAATGGGCTGAGTGGTGAGAACAAGGTTGTTTGTCTAAATGCCACATATGACATATATAATCTTCTGTAACACATTCACATGGATCACATGGAAATGGATCGAGTAGTTGGTTTCACCTATACGCGATCAGGACATTTAATTATTTATTTTAGCTATACTTTACGCCGTCCTAAAAAAAAAAAATACTTAAACAACGGCAGCCAGCACTACGGTGGGAGGATACCCGACAGAGCTTGGAGAAACAAACGACCATCAGCAGGTTGTGGACAGATCTACCCACATATATACGACGGGTGAGGAGTGACTTGAACTCACAGCGACCACACTGACAAGAGGCTCCTGCGTCATTATACTGTGGTAGCACGCTGACTGCTCGGCCACGGATGCCTCTCGCCGAAGGCACCATTTATATTGTCAAGTTATACGTTCAGACAAGATTTCCAAATGCACCATACGCCCCAAGAGCACATAAAAGTCCTTTAAAATCTTAAATATTTCAATACCGTTCCACCCATTGGAATCATTTATGTCGCCGAAAATTTATCCAGCCTTAAAAACAATAGTTGTAAGTACTTGATTTTGAGTGATTTACCCATGCAGATGTAAACCGATTGGCAAACGTCTCTCAGAGTGACCTCCCTTGGATTGACATGTATGGTCAGACGAGAACAGGCTCATCGACCTTCGCCAACGCGGTGGACGGCGGTCACGTTATGAGTAATAGGCCTATCACTACACTAATCAGACCAGGGTCCAGGGGCAGCCAAGGTCCCAGGCCGGAAGCCAGGTAGCGGTGCACGTGTTTGAGCTTTTCAGGGGGATAAAAAAATACATGTATATTCGTCCACAAAGTTTTTGATGAAATGCACATTTTGTCACAAATTTACTCATCGGATTGCTTCCATTATTATTACTTACTTTCAGTGCAACATAAACACAGCGAAAATACACTTAGACTGTGTGTATGCTGTGGAGTTTTATGTCAACAACACGTGTGTTTACACTGAACAATGTTTATTAAACAGCTACATTGAGTAAATACTTCCAGAATCCACTGATCATTAAAATAAATGCATGTATGACGTCACTTTGAAGCCTAAAAGGAGATGTAAAGAGCCAGCGTTCCTAGCTGGGGAATTATTACTAGGCAGTCAGGAATTCTTCCAAAAGGCTTCTTGCTAATCGCTTTTCTGGCAGTCCTACCCATGTACAGTATCTGAATGTCCTGATATAGTAAAATGTGGCGTGCTCCATAAATCACATGAAGATACAAGGTAATATGTGGCATGCTCCATAAATCACATGATGATACAAGGTAATATGTGGCGTGCTCCATAAATCACATGGTGATACAAGGTAATATGTGACGTGCTCCATAAATCACATGATGATACAAGGTAATATGTGACATGCCCCATAAATCACATGATGATACAAGGTAATATGTGACATGCCCCATAAATCACATGATGATACAAGGTAATATGTGACGTGCTCCACAAACCACATGAAGATACAAGGTAATATGTGACATGCTCCATAAATCACATGATGATACCAGGTCAACTAGATACACTAACGCCTTTTGTGCTAGAAAGTATGCATGCAGACATGAATGCACAGGTTTTTAATTGAGTTTTGATGGCGTATAAGTTTTGATACACGGCTGGTCAAACGTGTCACACCACCAAATAACAAGCGTAATTGAGAGTTCATGTTGAATGTGGATATAGTCAAAATGTAAAACGTGTTAACACACAACCTCACGACAGAAACTTGTGAGCGTGTTTCCGTGAACCGAGTACAATCCTAAGGCGTCCGGCCTATAGACAAGAACATATTTGACGACAAAATTCATGCGTCTTTACTACTTTTAATTTTGAATGAAAGTTAGCATGCCAGTTTAAAAATTCCTGTTTGGAAAGATTTGTAAGTGAAATGTCGAAGGATGTAGTCCCAGAAAATCGAAGATGGGAAATCACTGACATGCACCATACTGGCTTGTCTTGTAGAGGTGTTGTCATTGTGGCATTTGGTGGCATTTGACTCAGTGATGGTTTCGGGTTATTACTGTTTAGATTGTAAACTTGATATGTCCTTATAGTTCAGTTGAGACCACAGCAAGATAGATGTACCAGATTGCATGGTTTTGTTGCCCCTCATGTCGATAACCATGCACTTGTGACACGCCTTGTCTTCATGGGCAACAGCGCTCTACCACACAACGAAAAGGCCTGTGCGTGGTGAACGTCCCGAACAGAGTCGGGGACTTGGGTCATAACTGGGGGCGTAAGGTTAGAGCCAGGGACCCCCCTAGTACTGAATATCCACGAATTCACCCGGACATTGCACCAGGGGCGGCAACATGTCCCTAAATTGAAGACCAGGCCCATAGTCGTCTGATTTTGAGCACGGGGATACGTGATGGGGTTCTGATGTTGGTAGGGTGGCTACACTGTTTACAGGCATCGTTGATGATGTAACTGTGACATGGGTAAAGCGTCAACTAGGACACGTTCGCGTTGATCTGTCCATCTCGTTGACCACTACCACACCGCCTATTTTATCTCCAGTTTCAGTCTTTGCAGTCGCCAACAAAAAGTTGTTTTTTCTCTTCTTTGCAAATGTTATTCCTGTTCATGACATTTGGTGACACTATGATTTGCTTTTAATTTTCTTTGCAGGTATTGCCTACCAATCTCTTACTTCTCATCAAACAACTTAGGTAATGAGACCATTTTGATGAGGTGTATATAGGCCCAAGGGAAGACGATTAATTTGACAGCGTAACGCGGCCTTTCGCAAGTTGTTGTTCATGACTGCGGAATCAGTTGAACGCTGGGTTACATACAACGATATCGTATATCACAGATAAGTTTCAGATACCGCATTACAAATAACCTAAAGACAGAATCACTTCTATCGACATTAATATATCGTATAACAAATTGGAAAACTGCAAATCGTTTAACAAATTCAACAAATCATTCAAAACAAATTCACTGAATTTAGTGAGGCGAGAATTTAATATTTTTTCATAATATGGTTGAGTTGAAAAGTGTGTGTTGAGGGGCGCAAGCAAAACATATGTGCCCCCCTCCCCCCCCCGACATTTTCGAATGTGCGGGGGCACCCCTCCCCCGCTTCCTACGCCACGGATATACTAATATAAATATGGAAGTGTGGTTGAAAATTGCAGACGTTGAAACTGGGTAAGACACTGAAACTTGCTCTGTGATGAGCATTGAAGTGTGGTCAGAACATACAGTTGTTGAAGCCTGCAGGCTTAAATAAAAGTGTAATGGAAATGAAAGGCAAATTAAAGGGGAAAATCACCTCCGCCATGTATGTACCTGAGCATATCAGGCGTTTAATGCTCAGTCTAACTCGTGCTGGCTTCCTCTCTGATCGTACGTGGGAAAGGTCTACCAACAACCTGCAGATGGTCGTGGGTTTCCTCTGGGCTCTTTCGGTTCCCTCCCACCATAACGCTGACCGCCGTCGTATGAGTGAAATATTCTTAAGGACGGCACTAAACACCAATCAAATAAATAAATAAATAAATCAGCATTGTAATCGTTACACATGTAGTTCACACATTTCTTTATTTATTTACTTATTTGATTGGTGTTTTACGCCGTACTCAAGAATATTTTACTCATACGGCGGCCAGCATTATGGTTGGAAGAAACCGGGGTAACCCACGACCGTCCGCAGGTTGCGGCGGATTTTCCCACGTATACGGCCTGACAGGAAGCCAGCATGAGCTGGATTTGAACTCACAGTGAGAGGCACTTGGGTCATTACACTGCGCTGGCGTGCTAAGGTCCCCGGCCATTCACACATTCAGTCTCACGTTATTAACTATTAGCCTTTAATACTAGCCCTATGTCACACAAGCTCACTGGTCCTGTCGAGGTGAAGAGTACAGAGCGGTATTAGGTCATGCGTTCCGCTTACAACCAGCTAATCGTCTATTTTGTCACCAAGCGCGGATCTGTTATACTGTATATACTTTCCTCAGTCACACCTGGGTAATTCTGCCTTTCATGTAATTGTTAACTTGTTGTACGTTCATATCTGGTGGAGATGAACGGAAAGCGCAAATATCATTTCTTCCAGCAGATAGCTGGCATATCTATTTGGCCTGCATGAATAGGCCCTAGAGAGCCCAAAAGAGAGGTCTATACGTGGTCGGTTATCAACAATGGCTTGTTCCCATATTTATTCCATTACCATATCGTATTCAAGTATAGGAACCGATTCGACTGCCTTTACATTGAACACAGGATTGTCTATTTCAACGATGCCTGATAAGGAGCAAATGAGTGTAGGCATATATTTAAATATAGCGTTGATTTCCTACCATCACAGTAAAGACAGTATAGGCTTACCGTAATGGTAGGAAATCAACATGACGGAGAGGATTCCTTGAACACTTGTATTGTTTAAAGCGTGTAAGTGTGATCGCAAACCTTCCAGGTAGATATAGTCATTATTCCCATAGAAACCTATACGTATATAGGGGCCTAGCTCCTTTAAGAGGAAAGGAGAAAAATGACACTTTCGAACGTCCTGTTTTCTCCTTTTTTGTTTTTTTGTTTGTTTTTTTTTTTTGTTTTTTCGTTGGTTTTGTAATTTGGGAGGAGGGGGGGGGGCTTTGGCTGGTGTTATGGTGGCATTGTCAACAAACATGTAACCAGCAAGTAAAAACAATGAATTTCTTTCAAGTGTAGGCCAAATGTATTGTCCACGTCACTAATTTGCCGGTCAGAAAGGCTGTTCAGAACAATCCTCCAGAGAGACGTCTAAGTTGACCTATATAACGGTTCATTTAAACTAAAATCCTAGCTTTTATCTGCTTTTTCCTTTAGCTACATTTCTCGTGGCAGGTGAACTCATTACCATGGCTGAGGTCAAACTGTATCGGATAGGATCAATTATTGACCGTGGCAGACGACACTCGTAGTGGTGGATCCATTTTGTGTAACGAGGTTGGGGAGTCGAGGCGAGTAGGTGTTTTTGTCCCGAGGCTGACCTCGGTGAGTGGAATAAATCATTCACACCAGCAAAAAGCCCTGCTAAAAACAACCGAGAGTCTTATACCCATATCTGATTGTCCACGTGTCGCCTTCATTCCGAATCACAATACTGTGTATCCCATCTGTATTGTTCGTGTATAAATTCACACATCCGGCAGCAGATAACGAACACAGTTCTTCTGCATCTCCTATACGA
Organism: Acanthopleura granulata; assembly: GCA_016165875.1. Lineage (NCBI taxonomy): Eukaryota > Metazoa > Mollusca > Polyplacophora > Chitonida > Chitonidae > Acanthopleura > Acanthopleura granulata. The sequence goes on from JABBOT010000008.1 coordinate 3,641,343, forward strand.
GCCAAATGTGTACGTGACTTAAGGATATTCCTTTGGATCGATACTCTTTTCCGTAAGTAATAATAATTTACGTATACATGTAAGTGTTCAAGATAAAACAGTTGTAAAATACAGAGTGCGGGTACGGTCTGTTACATATCGCCCAGCTGCAGCAACTGTCCATGCGGTTCACAGGCCTTATACAGTCGATGCCGTTCCGTAAGTAATATATATATATATATATATATATATTCGCTGATGAAGAACGTTTATAATATCTAGAGTAGAGGTTTTCAGCTTCCAGCAAAACATCTTCCAGTTCCAGCCCATTCTGATTCATAAGTATTTACTCTTACGGACACTGTGTATGGTGAGGAATGGTTATGTACTAGAGTGGAATTTAATAGATTAGCACAGTTAGGTGGTCGCCTACCTACGTTACCGTAGCGACCAGCCCCATCCCCATAGAAGTCCACGGTGACAATTTCACTACAAATAACAGCTCGAACCCTACCTTACCTTTGGTATGAGCAGATTCCTTGAGTCAGCCGGTTTGTGAAAATAGCAAAGCCGGCGCCGGTAAACCATCTTTTAACAGCAATCCATCCGGTTAAACTTTTGAAGGGGGCTTTTCGGACTAACGTCCGCAAACCCCTGATTTCAAACTTCTCGTAGTCGATGGGCCTCGAAAATTTTATCCCACCCTACTCATCAACAGCAAATGTGGAGGGTAGGGTAAAATTTTGCCACCCATCGCAGCGAATAATGGCCGTAACTCAACATAATGCGGAGTGCGGTTGTAACAATAAGATAAGACTTCGGCTCATGGTACAACTACTGAAAGTTAATACGTCATGCTCTGTAAATTATATCTGGACTTCTGTTTATCAACGTTGACGGTTTATAACGCCTTGAGCAATATTTAGGTGTTGAATCATTATCAAAGGTGAATTACCTGATTACAGTTAATAATGGCGACTTCAGCGTAATGTAATTTTTGTCTCAGCAGTGTGTGTACTCGTGTAACCACGGTAAAGGCGTTGCGCAGTGTAACCAACACATTCATCACGTTCATATATGAACAGCTACCGCAAACGTCACGAATGGCTTTTCCTTAAAATATATTTGTTAAATTCAAAAGTGATATTGTTGTAGCTGTCGGCTGTGTAAAGGCATGGTATACTAGTTGCATGAACGTGACTCATCCCAGGTTCATTTCACCGCACACAGCCAAGGCGTATGACCCGGGAGTCTACGCATTCAGTTCCCGTAGTCTCCAAGCAAACGTCGAGGTACCGTATACTGAATGGTAAACCCACACAACGGCAAGGCAGTTGTACTGAGTGTGGACGACCGCACAGGTACACACATAGTGGAGGTTGAATAACGCTAGGTTTATACAAACCAGCAACAGGCAACACAAACCACAGCGACTATAGCGAGTATCCATCATCAACCACGGCCGTATTCAACCTGTATAGAGGATAACGTTTAACTAGGTCTACTACATCCGTTATCACCTGAGTTCCCAGGTAAGTCTAACATTTATCTGACGATACAGATTTCATCCATGTCGTACACTCCAAAACCTTAGATTAGCTCTACTGACTACATGGCAACTTGTTAAATCGCCTTGCCCCCCCCCCCCCATTCGCACACGTGCACTTGCTGACATTCTAACTCACCCCTGTCTCCATGTTGCTCTAAAGCAAGTTCACGTTGAAATTGAACAGACTGACACAACGCAGTAAAGTTGAAAGCTGTGGACAAGCACTGTATACTAACTTTGCTATGGCTTAAATCTTCAAACATATGGATCCACGCGGTGTTCAGTGTCTCAGTGGTTCTAGAGCTTCGTGAGATAATGTACACAGATTACACGCGTACTGCCGCGTTTCTTCATCACACAGAGATTGGGATATACATATATATCTGGAGATACCGTTACAGTAGCGATGAAGGCCGTCTGACGCACCCCACCCCCTCCCTCCCACCGGTATCACCGAGCACGTGACTCAGGGGTAGCCGTACAATTCTCGGATTTCACTGTTCTTATTTTAGGGCCTGTCTGCAGAGATAGACTGTCTATATTCATCCCGAGAATGAGATGAGGCGTTGTTTACATCAGGTCTCGTGCATGACGCAGTAACCGTCTTACTCGTATGGTGTTATCTTGGGTAGTATACAAGTAATACCAGTGGAGATCTTTCACTGACGGGTTTGTTGTATTCTTTACAGGACTTGGGACAGGTCTTACAGCCACTGAATGCACACAGTTCGCAGTGCAGCAGTCAACAGTGTATTATCTGTCCAGTTTCAAAGGAGGGTAATCAGAGTTGAGCTTCCGCGTTTAGAGCTTCAGGTGGCCAAGAAAGTAGTCCATAAAGAAGGTAGCTCGATCTCCACGGGGACTCAGGTTAAAGTGTGATCTTTGGGGTGAGAAGTTTCTCGATCCTCGATCTGACAAAGACAAACACGGAATAGGTCACACAGTAATTATACGACCGTGTCCATAAGAACATGGCCGCAAAGCCATCTGGAAACGCGAACAATGATGGCAAATCCAGTCGTTTCGCCAAACGCAAGAAACACCGCGCTAAACGTGCCAGGTCCGACGGGTTTGTTGTGGGTCTGGATCTTACCCACGGGTCGGAGGACGAAGAGGATGAAGGGCATCGGAAAGCCCACCTGAGCGAAGCGGCGTCCTTCCTGGGATGGATTCGAAACCCGACTGTCCAGAACCTGGCCAAACTGAGGCGCGCAATCAAGGCGGATGATAAGGATTGGATGGAAGAATTCTTGGAATACGACGGTTTGGGATTGCTGTTCCAGTGTCTGAAGGACCTGAGCATGTGTAAGGGACACCACCTGTCAGACATGGTCCTTAGGATGGAGTGTATTATGTGTGTACGAGAGGTGATCAATTCTCAGGTGGGCATGGAGTCCTTACTCAAGATCAGAGGCAAGACCAACATATTTGGCAACCGCTTTGCATCAGGTGAGTCGTAGGTTTATATTAATTACTTTCCGACTAAGTTAAGCTTTCTTATAAGAGATAAACTGAGCTGAACTGTTTTAGATAATGGAACAACTACTGGTGACCAGTGCAAAATTATGTCGGCAGAGGTTCCATAAGACTGGATTTGGATGCCAAGACATAGGAGGTAAATTTTATAAGAACTTAAGGCTCTATACAAAGAAGTGTGTATGTTCTATGAGCAGCCATTGCTCTAGCTATCTTCCCATCCTTTCTGTTTTGCTACAAAGTTGGTTGTAATGTCACCAGCTATATAACCTAGGTAATGCGATAGTCCTCTTTAGTTCTGTATTACCTGTTCGCAACTTTTCCACCAGTCGTGTTTTCACGGAGTGGCTATTGTGTGTATAGACCTGTGTATTTCCTGCTTTGGTAGGTCTGGGCCGGACCACCGTATAGTGTGGATATAGTAATGTATGCAGAGAGCTCCTCTATGGCTGTGTAGTGCCATAGTGTAAGGTTCGAGGTTTTACTGTAGGCTTTATGCCATAGAGCATGGCGACCCACAAAAGTTCTCCTCGTAAAGGTAATGCCTATACACCATCCAGACTTGTGGTACTTAGAGCACACTAGTATGTATATGTATGATACTACCCAAGACTTGGCTATGTTCATTACTGTGATGTGGAGCCTCGTTTGATAGATGTTTCTTGTGTACACATTTATACAAGGTTATAACGTCTCAGCGAATCGAGTTTCCAAAGAGCAGTTCGCCTCGATCACAATCAGTTGGCCTATTAAACTCCCGCCTTGAACATGCACGATAACTGTATAGATGTTATGAAGGAGCGTTCTTATTAAATTTAACTCAAGCATTGGGATATATTTCCCAACGATTCTCATAATACTGACTTCTAATGTAGCGCCCTGCAATTAAATAGATGGCATTTTTTTGTCAGAAAATAGTATTCGAGAACCGAACGATGGACACTAATCAAGAAATTGCGCATAAATACATGAATGCTATATTGACATTGTATACTAGCCCGATGCACATGTATTAATCGTGTATGAAACAGCGCATTTTCGTGTTTCAGTTTACACTCGGACCCATTCGTAAGTTCAGTTTACCCACAAAATTAATGCCAACCGGTTCTGTATGGTTTATTCAGGGTAATTATTTACAGACACGAATTAGTTGTGGAGCGGAAAAGCGACCGCTTTAAAAGGGTTTTATTGTACACGTATTCACTGAGCGGAACTCGACCGAATGTGCCTCCGTTGTGACCAAGTCAAATATATACGATAATTGGATTACAGTGAAAGGTCGGCCTATTTCATCCGAAACCTGAGCGTATATGTATATATATATATATATATATATATATATATATATATCTCCTGACGCGCTGTTTGAGATTAACATGAGGTGGACCTATTGCTGCTTAGTTTATATTGACCATGAAGTGTTTTGATCATGTCACTCAAGTTTATATTTTAAATGCCGTGTATTCCGGTACCTTTGTTTACTGTTGCACCCAGATGTGATGGTTCATCCATGTCTTGTTTTATGATTCTCGGAACCGCAAAGGTTGTGTTTATGCCTAAAATGGATCCTGGTGTTAGTAGATTGGGTCCTGATCGAGTCTCGTATAAAAATGTTTAAACATATTTATAGATATACACAAGGCTGGATACCCTAATGCCCATCAACTCCCTCCTGGTTATGCAGGGACAGCCTGTGTTCATCTCAGCGACTGACACCAGCTGTAGATGATGTACTACCTCGATACATGCAAGCACGCACGTGTAGTAACGGTCCTAAGATAACAGTACCTGCACAGCGACAGTTAACACCACCGATGCATCAGTTAACAGCTGTAGACTCCGGGCATGGTAAACACCGAAAGGTCAAAGATGCACCGAGCTTATTATGGATATACGGGGGTCAGTGCATTGCCAGCCTGTCATCAGCTAGTGTACATTAATTGTTGCATTTACTATATATGCCTGTTTTATTTATTTATTTATTTATTTGATTGGTGTTTTACGCCGCACTCAAGAATATTTCACTTACACGACGATGGCTCGCGAACGTGTTTGAAAAAAGTGAGCTTTATACATCCACATATGGATAGGTTATAATTTGTTAAATCTTATGTTGAGTTATATATATGTGTGTGTATATATGTATATGTTTGTATCAGCGTAACTATATAGTCCGGCTACACTGATTAGTGTTTATGGGTGCGCAAGGAATCTGTCATTAGTGAAATGTCATAGCACTCACGGTACTAAATTAATGGCCGAGCTCTGTTTATATATGCTCTTTGCTCACTGGAACATCCCTGGACCTTGTCACAGATGAAGTAACTTGTTCGTTTCCAGTTCCTGTAACTATATTCAAGTAGTTCCAGGTAACTCCGAAGCTCTTGTACTCATAATTACGTTTAGAACACGTATTCAGGAGGGTTTCAGATACGTTTACATATAGATGTTGTTGTTTCGTATCATCTCTGTTTGGTTTTCTTCTTCAACATGTGTGATCGCTGCCATACAAGTGAAGTGCTCTGGGGTACAGCGTGAAACATCAATCAAATGAATACACATAATTGGCGGTGATTTTGTTCGAAGCCCTCCATTTCCTGTAGATAAATCAAACGGATGCCAGATACTCGCGCTTTATCACTATGGAAACCATGAAAATGCAATCTGCTTTGTAGACACGTCATAATTTGATTCCACTGGAAGTAATGTCGACAAAACACATCATTAGTGACTGCTTCCATAACCTTTATACTGTATTTAGCCAATGCGTGTTCATCACATTTCAGTTTCGTTTTTCCGGCAATCTGTATAACATTATGTTGTTTTTTTTCACCTGGTAGATATTTTACCGAAAAACACAAGTGTCAGGGTCAGTCAACAGGATAATGTATAGTTGTTGCGCATCCCAATATATGCTATTTCCGCTGTTGTGTCATGCTGAATGGCATATGCTAAGATTGTATGCCAAATTGGGACAGGAAATGATTGGGTGGGGCAGGTGGACAGGTGGAAAGAAAAATCCCACGCAACCAGTCTATAGGTTGTAATAATGAAAGAGGTATACGTGCGAGCTCATTCCACACAACAGTACACCCAATATTCACATACAGAGTATACATGTAGTATCTTTCTGGATTAGGTTTATCCGGAAAGTTGTAAGGCAGACGTTGTGTCAAGGCTGCAGTGAATTGCCACTATGGCCCGTGTGGATGTAAAGACATGCATGTATACATACGCCGAACATTTGTCCTGCACGTGGGAAACCCCATGGAAAGTAGGTGTTGAAAATTTGGAGGCCTACTGGTCCTGCTGTTACACGGGAAACAAAAAGTAGTCATTGATAGAGTCACGTCGGAGATCTCGATGGTATCATTGCAAAAATTAAGTGTTGCTTCATATAATGTCTGGTTCTTGTAAATAAATAAAATAAATAAACAGGTAAATAAATAAATAAATAAATATACTAGGAAAGGTCTATGATTTGTAATGTTCGGGCGTGGTACATGGGCAGTTTTCTGCGCACAATATCGATTCTGTCTGTGTATATGACATTCAAGCAGATGTGTGGGAAATTTGTACAACGTTATAACAAAATATAAATGTATTGACACACATCATATTGCAACAAAAGCGAGCATTCTCAAAGAATATGAACAAACACTGCGACAGTTGATCACTGATTCGTCATCTTTGCCTGAACATGGGAAAACAGCTGTTACCTATTATGTATGCACCCGTAAACAACGTACAGACATGTGAATGATATACTGGAATCTGTTAAGCGTTATGTATATACAAGAAATATAAACACAGACACGCTGACACACAATGCAGCTTGTGAAACCATAACAAGACTGTGGAATACAGGACGGGAAACCTGTGAATGTGTATCAAACAGATAACAAAAGTACAGTCTCTTGGTTTTGTTCACATTTATTCAGCATACTGAACTAATAGACATCGCAACTGGTTGTTTTGAAGAACATTGTATGCATGCATAACGATGAGCTTACCGCTTTTGTAGAGAGTTCAAATCCTGCGCTTAGATTTTCTTTTCTTTCTTTCTTTTCTTTCTATCTTTCTTTATTTATTTATCTATATATTTATGTACTTATTTGATATTATAAAATGTTGAAAGTCATTTTGTCAAACAATTATTACTTTATTTCCTTGTTGTTGAATGCGATACTCTCACGGATTTTTCACTTACAGTATGTTCGTCAGTTTTATGGAAAAAAATTTATAAGTAGATGTGAATAATGCATGTACTTATTCGCTTCTTCTAAACTGCTTCAAAATATTCCTATTCAAAACCATTCAGACATTTATTCTTGTGTACGTTGTACATTTCCGGTAAGGAGAACACACGCAAGGGTAGATTTTCCGTACGCCAAATTTACGAGGTAAATTATAGGTTTGGAGCTTTATGAAAGTGGGCTCTCACAGTTTCTGGTGTAGCCTTTTTTTCTGTAACATTCTTATAGCATTCTTTATACGGATAAAAATTCCAGTGGTAGTGTTTGAGCACGTATTTTGTTATATAATATACATTCTGTTACGCTCACACCTGTCCACGCACATAGTCTCATTAACTGTAACTGTTGAAGAATGTGTTTGTTCACAGTGTGAGTAGGTCTATATCGTCATTGTAGCTATATATGTAATGTGTTACCTGTAGATGCATGGTATTTGTCTTATTCTGTACGTGATTGGGTGAGAGAGATAGGTATACTCGAAACTCAGTCTCAGCGATCTGGTGACAGGTCTTACACCGAACACGTGTCATATCTCAGAGACAATCAGATCTTTATCCACACCATGCAGAGACCATCCGCTGACGAAGTGTATTAATTACCGCGCGTCGTGTTGCGTCATCATCAACACCGTTAAAAGGAATCGTATTAGCGAATTGTTAATGTATACAGTATGACATCTGCGAGGTATGGAGAATCCATGTCCAGGATGCACAACTCATCTTAACAGATTCAGTTCTTTTTTTTTCGGTTGAAATCTCGCTGGAAGATGTGCGTTGATTGATTGTGTTAAGTACTCTTTATAGTGTTCTCTCGTGGGTTACGTCACTACAGGTCAAGGGACGTCAAAGTATCACTACAGGCATGACCAGGATGGTAGAAAGAACATCAGGCCTGGCATATCATTGGGTAGATGTAATTAATTGGTAAAAATGGCAATAACAGAAGTAACGAGGATAGTAAAGATTCGTTCTCGAAATGTGGAATGGCTGTAGAAGTTGCCTCCATATTTGAACCACTTTTATATTTACCACAAGATATGACAATTTATTACAGAACATTTGAGCTATCAAAGTTTGGCATTCAAGGAAAAGTGGTAAGTGGACAACAATGCACATTCAATACATAATAGAACGGGATGAGCTGAGATGATATTTGGAAATTTAATGATGACAGAAAAGTAAGGACAGTTAACAGAAAGACCGAATGTAGTTTGTGCCAGAGAAAAGTAAGTGATCGAAAGGTGCATATCATTATCTCTTGGCCAAATTTTGCTATGACAACACGTGCATTAAGAGTGCAATCTTTGCGACCTGATCCAGTGATGGAAAGTTCAAAAAAGGGACAACAAATCACCATTAGCAAAATATTTGTACAATGTAGGTGATCGAAATGTGTGTGCAGGGTAGGAATAAACCCGTTAACTTGACAGTGAACTTCCTGTTGTTTATCTAATCGATGTACTTGACCATGGCTCAATCGAGGCATAGTATAACAGACAGTATAACGGACACAAGTCGTCAAAAACCGCAAGACGAATTTCAAAGAAATGAAAACAACGTTTAGCCCAAACCACCAAATGGCTAAGAGAGAAAACAGGACAAAGCCATGTAAACAATGCAGTCGGCAGTTTTCATGGGTGCTAAGACATATTCTTTATATCCTGGTGATGAAGAGTATGAATGGACAAAAGCTGGCCGGAGTAGATCACTGCGGTTGGCGGGTATCTGTCAAACCTCCTGACATAAAACTGCCGCGAAATCAGTCACAGCTGGACCCGAACCCTTGATCTCATTGGTCAAGGGAATGCGTTCTGGCAGCAGGAAGCCTGGACTGAAGGCCGGCTGTTATATCGAAATGGGTTAGAGCACTGCACCTTAAATACATGCTATCTCTTTGCATTTATTTATTCATCCAATTATTTTTTTGATTGTTGTTTTAATGCTTACTCAAGAATTTTTCATTTTTACGATGGCGGTCAGCTTTTATGGATGGGTGAAATGAGAGTGTCCGGGTTAAACCATGCACGAACTTTCCATCATGTGACGTACTAATTGGTACACCGTTTTGGTAAAAGAAAGCGGCCTTCAACCAACGTTACATTGCGCAAACCGCCACACGAGCACGTCGATCTCTAGGCACGAAGTATATATAATTTCCCTGCTGAAGGCCTCGTGTGTCCTTGTAATTGAAAGACGATCGCCTGTAACCCCTCGGCCACTACCTGCTCCCTTATCTCCATGTCTAGCTTATCAGTTAACCAAGAGTAAGTCATCCATTGTCTCGGGACGACATTAGCCTAGCTCTGTAGTGTCTATACAACAGGTGCTGTCATTCTAGTTGTTAGAATTGGAGAATATAACCTTACGTTATCAGATCCACACCGACATGAGATTAAGGGTTTTGAATTATAGTGACTCTGAAGCGTCGTGCCTGGTTAGCGATAGTATTTCAACCTCAAGTATGTTAATTTTTGGGGGGGTACAAATCTCTTGTTTTGTTTTGTTTCTTTTTACTTACAAAGCTGTATATATTGCAAAGTGTTTTATTGCACAATTTTTTTTATTAAAAGATGTTATTTCAAAACTTACGAAGCTCTTAGACCATAATAAACCGGTTGGAACCATTCAGAAATGAGACATTTTATTGATGGTACATCAACTCAACTATCTGTTAAAAGTATGTACATATAATCATCAATACGGAATAATTAACTCCGATGATCCAAAAAGATAGGTATTTTGCCCATTATATGATATATATATATAATGACAAAGATATATACATATGTATATATACATACACACATATATATAGAGAGAGAGATCAGCTCAGTTTGTCAAAGACATCCTTTGTACAGGAATGACGGTATGTGTTTACACAGGCCGTATGTATATATCAAGCCTATACCCTAACCCGTGATGACCAATTATTAAGATCCAATCAAGTTAGTCGGCACAGTCTATTTATGTGCACGTCATTTGCATACCGTAGAGCTCTACGTAAGTGAATCAAGCTTATTAAAAAGGGAAACACTTCAGTCTACAACAGGCAACCTTGACTATTCTGTTATAAGGACGGAGGACCAATGAGTAACGACCCCTGGCAACTATATATATCAGTGTTGACAACTTGGAGTAATTGGACAGGGAATAGTGACTGCTCTGTATCGTAATTCTCCATGTGAAGCTAACATCTGTAAGATAAATAAGTGAACGTCGATCAATCGAATTTGGAATACCATCTGAACTGCGGCTTTGTCCGAGGTTTTGAGACAAAGCATATAGAGGTAAAATCTCCCATAAAGTGCAGCAATGTGGTCAAAACGCTATCCGTGGAGAGGAATGTCTAAGTACAAAGGCAAGACGAAAGCCAAGACCAAGGATCTTAATACAGGGGAGTGTAACGTCAGGCGTAGACCCCGGCGAAGTCTTCTCCAGGGTGTGCGATGGGGGAAATATTCATTGATCAACGACGGTGAGGACTGCGGGGTTGAGGTATACAGTGACATGAAAAAGACACCGGCGGTGAACAGAAACCAGAATTACAAAGGAACCGATGAGACACTCCAGCAAAACGTTGAAAAAAATGACATTCTAGAGCCGAATAGCGAAAAAGCATTGGTAGTTTACAGAGGTGCTGAAAGTGAACAGGCGTTGTTTAAGCCGAATATATCCCTGGAGATCATGTTCGATAACGGTACAAGCGTTAATATTGGGGCCACATTGGTGAGAGGAGCGGTGAAAAAGACACCTGTGGTGGTGCTGAAAACGGTACTTTCCGAAAGTTTGAAGGTGCGTCCGCCGACAGGTAGCGCTACAGTGGTGAAAACATCCACAGGTAAGACTTCCGGTACGATAAAGCGGAAGGTGCATGCTGTGTTACACAAACCTATACTTGTTCAGGTGAACAGCTGGTCTTTGTAATATCAGGATATGATATTATGTCATTGAATTATTAAGGGAAAGTACAGCGTCTTATTTACAGGATGGTACGTTACTATATCTGACAGTGGCGGGTTATATTTGATGTGCTTATGACCAAAGTGTGTTGCCCTTGCTGTGTCTTATATTTGCTGATTTGCCCTTGACTGTGTGTGTTCTGTTTTCTTTGTGGCATAATTTGAGCAATTTTCTACATGGCATCATTATTAGTATGGTTTTTGTGACTTGGTAGTGGAAACGTGCACGATTGTCAGAGTGCGAAATCTCAGTTGTCACTGTGAAATCTCGATGTCTGACCGTGACATGTTATATGGATGTGTACGTTCACGAGGTTGTTAAATCCTGATATACACAATGTTAAAGACTGTGGAACCTTTACGCTCAGTGTGTTAACGCTCGATTTTTAGACTGTGGGGTCTTAAATTCTGGTTGTTCAAATCTCGATGTTCATGTGGATAGATCTGTTTGTTCGCAGTTTTAAATCTCAACGTTCAGACTGTTTAATCTGGATATTCAGACTGTTCAGAGTGTGAAATCTCAAAATCTGATTGTGGTATATCTACGTTCAGGCTTTTAAATCTCGATGTTAACTCGATGGAATTTCGAAGGCGTCGCATACCGTGGCTCAAACGGAACAGATTACTTAATATTCAATTAGCGAGTAATTCAGGTATTTAGAAACTTCGTTAAGTTCATGTAAATGACCCCACCCCTACCCCCAATAGCCCAAAATGTCGTCGACAAATAGGTCAGCTTTTTATATCCACCCAGACAAAGGCGTTACCAGACCCGACAAGAGCACAGGCTATTAATTTGCGGTCGTTTATGCAGCGACAAAAACAAAGTAATTAAGCGTAAAGGTTTATCGTACTGGTGTAGAATTAACCCCACTGACTTATCATTTATAAACATCCACCTATATTCTTTTCCCAGTTTAATTTGACAAGCTTGGGGCATTCTAATTGGCCAGGGGCTGAGTTATCACGCGACCTATAATGTGAACGTCTTCACGGGTTTCACAGAAAAAGCATTTGTCGTATTGTTTTACACTCAAGGTTACTTAGTAATAAATTCTTTACGTTTCATTTCAAAGTTCTGTGCGCTGTAGGCGTTTCGCTTTATTCCATTATCCACTTATATGGATGGGCCGTTTTTATCCACTACATTTTCTGACCTATAACACCTAATGCAAGGCAGGAAACTTCATGCTAGTCGTTTCGTTGAATCCTGCGACTCGTTTCATTGAACAGAATGCATGGAGCCCTCCTGTTCTTTTAATGCATATGTCCACGTGTTTAAGTGATACACGTGCGCAGGACTATAGAACAGCAACGATTAATCACACGTTATATCTTTAATTAGCAGGAATGACAATGTCAGGGATGCATCTACATTCATCAGATTATTTAATGAGCAATACAAAGAAGTTTTCTTCAAGAGATATTCTTCTGTAAGAAGTATATTCACGCAGGTATGAAGATTACACGAGGTATTATTCCATTTATTAAACATTCATTTATTGATTTCATTGGTAAAATATGGTACTAAAACATGATGTAAAATATGGTACTAAAACCAAACTGATGTGTACAGTGGGTTTTATGGATCGCCTTTATGAGTGGAAGAAACGAGTTGAAGACAGCGGAGGACCTAAATCTGACCAAGTAAGTGTAGGCTACACACTTATAACACCATCCATAGCTGGATTGGAACTTGCCGACTCGGCCTTTCTAGACGTGTAATCATCCCACATGGATCGGCTAGCGGGGGGTCCTCTTACTGATCACATCGTAATATTTCTGTCACCATTGCAAGGTGCGCAGGATGATAGCAACGTGGAATAAAGGGAAAAACTTCACATTTCACTCCCACGTTAACACCGAGTGTGTAAACATATAATCCCCCGACAGCCTGGGGAAATATGCCCTGTCAAGCCACGTCAGCTGTGGTCATCCATAAAAGCTGTGCAAAAACGCCTACATATGGCCGCAAGCCTTTGTAGTCGAGAATGATACGAATGTATGATTATTATAAGAAACCGTTTTAGCTGTGCCTATGTGCGAGCTGGCTTTGCGTCTCTCGTGACCGGTTTTTATTGCGGGTTTATTAATATCTCCTTGCTCGTCCATCAACTATAACCACCGCCCTCGCCTGCTAGTCCTTTTTTATCTCTAACGCAGAAGAGTCTATGCGCTGGGCTTGTTTTTTTCACCGATGATCAAATATCCACATCCCCTGACAAGTACTGACCATCTTTTCTGTCGGTATTTCTATAGGTACTGTCCAGGATTAGCGGGCCCAGAGATACAAATTAGTCGCATCACTGGTCATCAATAATAAACGATCTGTAAACAGACCGTATAATGAATAATTCTCCATGCTTTAAGTCCAAGTATTAATGATGTAGAGTGCATTATCGTTTAAGCCAATCTGTTTATTATCGTCATCATTTAGATAATCGGTCTAGATGACCATAGCAACATGTATGGTTGCTTACATAGGAGAAATAATAAAAACGGTCGAACGTTTAATTACATAATGGACAGAAACACGGGTCTTATAACCTAGTAACGTGAATCTGGCTGGTAAGTGTAGTTCTAACAGAGTGACAGACCAAGTGTTCTTCCCTTCTCTGACGATGTCTATCTATATACAGTTTAAGTATTATGTATGTATCCTATTTATATAATAGGGCAGTCGCCCACGACAGAGACAAGCTCATTATGGTGTTACAAAATAGGCCCAAGTTAGTAACTCATTATGATGAATCTTCTAGATAATACATCCGGGCATTCGTGCAATAATAATTCCCCCATAGTTCTCGATATATGCGTCATTACTCTTATATGAATAATGATAATGATGTGCATGCATTTTGCACGCATAGTCGCAATAACCCGAAGCCTCCCACCAATGCGGTCGCTGTGAGTTCAAGTCCAGCTCATGCTGGTTTCCTCTCCGGCCGTACGTGGGGAGGCCTGCCAGCAACCTGCGGATGGTCGTGGGTTTCCCCTGGGCTGTGCCCGGTTTCCTCCTACCATAAGGCTGGCCGCCATCGTATAAGTGTAATATTCTTAAGTACGGCGTAAAACGCCAATGGAATAAAGAAATAAATACACACATAGTCTGAAAACGGATTGCCGACATTTCTCCTCACACCTGTAGGCCTACAGTCTGTTTTTAATCTAGCATTATTATTGAACGCAACTACCGTACATGATCTTTGACTTTAGTTATTTACTTGATTCATGTTTTCCGTCATTCGCACAGCTGTATGACTTATATGCTGACAGGTCGCCTTTGAAAAAAAGGAAAGAAATGAAAGAGACAGCCGACCTAGCAAGAGCTGGATTGGAACACGCGTCCTCTTAGGCTAAGAGTTAGTGTCTTGTGATGAAGATCGTCATTCGGCGCAGTCAGTGGGGATTTCAAGTTTAAGACTGATGAACAAAATATGCCGGCAAAAGCTGAGAAAACCATGGCACTAAGTAAACGAAAAGCTATAAAAACCGTTGCCTGTGGTCTTCAATGTCAAGGAAACGTTACTAAATACCACAGGTGGACGTAATGGTTTAAAATCTCCCCCAAAATTATGATCACTGCTATATTTGTACAGGTTACATACATGAACGGTTGTTTGCACGATGTCTTTCTCGTGTACTGGCTGTGTTGCTTGTATCTGCTAGATTCCCTTTACCCGTGACACAAGCCAATGTTGCCGCCTCCGTTTCGCTCTGATACTTACACAACAGCACTACTGGGGCTGATGCAAGAAGCAGATATAATGCATTATATATGCTCATGTGACTCTAAGGGTAGGGTAACACGTAATTAGATAAGCCGTTTCACTTAAATAATTCATTGCTCTATCCGACTTAGTTCATACGTTTTGCGCGCCCACGGCGCCTGGCTGAAGCGACCCAGTAAATGCTGGCTTTAGCTGGCGCTAGGCCGCTATCTTGTGCTCTGTTAAAAGCCATTAAACTCGTGTTTTCGTAGCAAAATTTGTATTGCTATTCCGTAGATCGTTTCTACCCAACCAATAACATCAACTCAAAGCCCACTTTTTGGTGTGAGTTCGCCTGTCTTTGGACGAGTGATATTATAATGCTGTGGTATAGATTGTACCATTGCTTTCTCACCGTTGTTTTTTCTCCCCGCGCACTGGCGACTTTGGTCCAAGTGGGACTTAGCCTTGTTATCTTGTAGTATATTATTACCAGTTGGCCACAAATTACCACCATCAAGGCAGGAATGAACCATTCATTACGCAACTTTGGCCAGAATTACTTTATGCAGGGAAGTTCCCCGTCATGGCGTCATTTCTGTCATCAGCTTCACATCAATTGTTTTTTTTTTTTCAGTGAACCGTCGAACAAGTGAGACAATCTTGAATTAAACAAATGCCAATCAAATCAATAAAATCTCTTTTAGGAACAATAAAAATCACGAAGGTGTCATATATGTCCTAGTATACAAGAACAAACAGCTGATAATCTCTAAAAACTTCTCTTAACCATGTCCTCGCTCCAATGTGGCCGAAATATTGCCGAAATGGCGTTCAGCCGTAATCATTCACCCTTTCTAAAAACAACTGTGCTCGCATGTACAGTTCTCCGAATTGTATTAAAAATACATAATTTTGTGATGTAGCAGTACACAAAAATTAGATAATAAGTAATTAGATATGTGTATCACTGCAGGGTACACATTAATGTAGATGCGCAAAATGTTACACCGTCTGTTTTTGGCCAGCAATGCTGAAACTTTCTTTTTTAATATTAGCCTATTTTGTACTCGCTCAGCGTGTTTGTGTTGTTTTCCTTAGCTTTGGAGACGAAGAATCTGATGGTGAAGATGCAGATATTTGAGCTGTTGTCCGCATTGTGTGTCTACTCCCGTGCCGGTTATACCTTGACACTGGATGCTCTACAGAGGTATAAGGTAAGAAATTCAAGAAAAAGGGTAAAAGAACTTTACCTACAAATTTGAAAACAAATAACGTTTTATTGATTGATAAAAAACTGAGTCTTCTTGTGACAAATGCTTAATTATTTTTACCAAATAACAACTTCATAATCTGTTCATAGTGTGCAATTTGTCTTGGCGAATTCATCAAGATCGAAACGTGTGAACTGTTATTCGATTTTTGTTGGAAGTAGGCCATGTTCCATGCCTGGCGTGAACGCTGCTTACACTGGTGTCTAATTTTAGGCCAGCAGTAACGTGCCATTTATTTCGTCGGGCACTGTTCACGTCGTCTGTTTCCTGTGTGGAGTGCACAGGCCGAACCAATTCGATTTCATTAGCTGGAAACATCAGTTCCGGCCCACTGGCGATAAGTCGATGACAAAATGGCAGCTCTCTCACCTTCCGGACACCTGGAGTTTTGTTGCATTTATCACAGTATTGAAATGCGTTTATTGTGATTGCTAATAATTACTTAATTATCTATAATTTCTCCTCGAATATTTTCGAGACAAAGAGTTGCAAGCATTGCTGTCTTTCTTAACCTTACAGTACCATGTAATCAGCAGTGACTTATTCAGAAATGAGCTTTAGATTCCCTTGATACAGAGAAAAAATTGTTGTAAGTTACAGCTAATTGATAATATTAATGACGTCATTGTGCTTGTCTGAGCTTATATGTTATAGATATTGCGAAATGATCCCTATAGATGTCCAAACATTCCAGGCAATTTACTAATTATGATGGTTCAGTTAAACTTAAAGAAATTATGGAAATAAGCGGGTTGACCATAGCGTATTATTATATAGGTTATCTATAGTACAACATGGGTCAGTAGCACAAAGCGGTGTTCCCGCCGAAGCCGATCAGTCCCTGAGCAATGCGGGCGGGGGTTCAAATCCAATTGCCGTTGCCGGATATACCTGGTGCAGTACTCTAGTTTTCTCCGGGCATTCCCACACCGATAAACTCGACTTCCCTTGTATAAGTGAA
This sequence comes from Acanthopleura granulata, assembly GCA_016165875.1. Lineage (NCBI taxonomy): Eukaryota > Metazoa > Mollusca > Polyplacophora > Chitonida > Chitonidae > Acanthopleura > Acanthopleura granulata. The sequence continues at coordinate 3,658,506 of JABBOT010000008.1, forward strand.
GATGTCTTGAGTATATAAAACGTCTGATATCAATCGCTTAAAAAATTAATGTACTGCTTCAATCTTTGTTTTTGTAGGCCTGGCAAAGGTTGCCATACCGCTTCAGTCTGCTCATCCAGGAGTTGCGTACTTCGGAACTTCCGGCCTATAAATCAGCCGTCATGGCGCTGATCAACTCTATAATTGTGGCCAATGAGAATTTACGCGACAGAGTCCGTATCAGAAGCGAGTTTGTTTGTAAGTTTCTAATTAAACAACATGAAGGAAAGGCAATAAGTATTGAAGAAGTGACATCAACTGCAGCGGATGGTGTACACTTCAGAGATTTGCCATGTACTAGGAGAGGTGCGGTGGCATCCGCGAGCACCTTCCCCTTTCCTGCAACCATAAACCAAACCGCCGTGAAACATTCTTCTGTAAGGTGTAAAACACTGATCAAATTAACATACCAGTCATAGTATGTAAAAGTTAGGTCATCATAACCCTTTGGGTTTATTTATGAATATCACGTTGGTAACGTTAAACTAAAAATCCACATTGCCTCAGGGGTTTCACATTGTAAAAATAGTATCCATATATTCAGTGTTTACGTACACATTTCTTAAATCTAACCTGTATCTATGCTGCCAATGTCTGAAACGTAACCAAATTTCACGTATATACACTGCAGCCCTGAATCTCGTGGAGATTATCCACCAGCTACGGGCAGAGGACGACGAGTACCTGAACGTCCAGTGTGACGTGTTCGAGGAGGAACTGAATGCCGACAACGAGGCTCTGGAAGAGATGAACGACGGCAGCGTCGACATCAGTGACACGCAGGAGCTCTTTAAGGCCATTCTTCAGAGGGTAGGTTTCCGTAAAGTGGGTGAACCTAGGCGTCGAAACCGACATTCGTATACCAACCTTCAACCAAAATGGGCGTTTCGGGTCAATAATCACAAGACTAATTTCCAAAAACGACAAATAACACAAACCATCAGAGCTCTAGGAAAATATATAAATATAAAAGTTATGGCGGATTCATGCAAAGAGAAGCAGTCAACAGTTTTCAATGAAGACGAAAAGCGCAATGGATGTTTCAGGCGGATGAATAACACCAGTATTCAAATCGTGGACCATTTTAGTATATATGATGTCGATAATCAGCTGTGTATCTCAGTTGCGCTTTGATTGCAACTGTTCATATATCCAACGTGGCGATCACACTCAACACCATGAACATGCCGCCTATAGCCCCAGTTTAAGGAGAATTGGACACAATTATAAAAGTCCCAGAGATTCTCAGCCACACCCCGTCCTTATTTACCAGAAACATACCTGGGCATTGTGTTTGTGTGCAGACGTAGCAAGTTTGGTTGTCCTGTGACGAAAAGAAGTCGAGATATTAAGGTAGATGCCATTTTAGATGCCTGTTACCAATCAGCACCCTGGCGGCGGAATCCGTAACTAATGTGATGAAAGTGTGCTGTGTGTGTTTTCTGTTCAAACTTGCCAAATTTGGTTATGGTATCGCTTGATATGACAGTTCAGATTTGAATATCGAACTGGTTACTGGCATCTAACTTACTTCTGAATATCGAACTGGCAACCGCGAACTGACAACTAACTTCATGTATTTTCGGGCATTGCTGTGAGCGGGCAAAGAATCTCGACTGGTGTGAAATGTGAAGTTGATGGACCCACAGCCATATGTGCCATACAGTTATGGCTCATTTGTCTGAACAATTCTTACTCTGCTTCCGTTTTTTTCTTTTTCAAACCAGTACAAACTGTCTGTCAAATTGTAATCTTGCCATTGGTCATGTAAGCTAACACAATTATAAACCTTTTGTTCAAAACACGGAATTGGAACGGCAGTTTCGACACTCTTTCCAATCTCATAGCTCGCATGAATTGCAAGTACGAGAGCAAAAATGTACAGGACATCATAGTTTTAATTCCAAATCATATCAATACATACTCATGTGAACATTGCAGGTGAAGGATACACCTATTGAAGGACCATTCCTGGGCATTCTACAAAACCTCTTCCAGCTAGAGACGAATTCCCTGACCAGGTGAGTTACTGGTACAGACGGTAATGGAAGTGAGAAACCTTCATTAAATAACTGTACACGATCATTGCCATTTGTTGCCTCAATATTTCATTATCAACATTTACCCAAGTCGAAAAATCCCCCCCCCCAAAAGAGAAACGATGATAATGATGCTGAGCAAAAAAAACCGAAACTAAAAAGCTTATTAATTTTTTTTTTAATTGTTTGATTGCCTTTTAACACCATATTGGAGTTTGTTCACTCGTATAATGAAAGCCGGTTTGCTGGGAGAAAGAAAGATTAGCAAAGAATATAGTCCCGATTTTGCCAATATAACTTACGAAATTTTTCCCGTATGTTGTACAGTCTTCTGGACCATATTTTGTGAAAGACAAAACGCCACCTAGAAAATAATCTAGAAATGTCCATGTCCATGGCTCACTGGTTGAACTCACAACTTTTTTCCCCCCCCTTCCGATGAGCCCCCCCCCCCCCGCTCCCTAAAATCAAGCACTATTTTTATGTGAGGTGCATATATGCACCACTGGTTTCACGCATACCCATAAAAATCAGAATGAACAAATATGGAAATTGTGAAAAAAAACTTTGCCGAACACCTCCCATTTCTGGTACATAATGGCAGATTTCGAATAATTTGCAACCGTGGAAATACAATACTTGTAAAGAGCAGCGAAAGGCTTTGAAACACAACAAAAGCTTAATGATAAGCTTTTGTGTAGAGACAGCCGGTGATACTTGTCTAGGCGGTATAGGTTTTATCTCAATTTGACCTCTCCCTCGTTTCAGCGAGACGCTATGGGACTCCGTGGAGAGGAGCACACAGGAGGTAGTCAGCTCACACGATCACCCCAGCGACAGTTTTCAACATCGGCACAGCATCCCGTCGGGTTTAGGTGGTCCTAATCCCAGGTCCGTTGTCCCAACAGTGGATAAAGGCGTGCAAACCGATGACCAAATGTCCCGAATGTTACACAGAAGTTCGGGTCTCCGCGGTCAGGATTTGCTCGGCGGTAAGAATGGGCCCGGAAGCACCAAGTCCTCAGAGTCCAAGTCACTGACGGCCCCTGCCTTAGCTGCCGCTACCATGGAACACCAGAGGCTGTCCCAGGCACCCTCAGCCTTACCCACTGCTGGCCTTCCAGCGCCACCACCGCCGCCGCCGCCACCGCCGCCTCCGGCTCCGACGTCTTCCTCAGCGGCGCCACCGCCCCCTCCAGCGCCACCGCCGCCTGGAGGAGGTCCGCCGCCGCCCCCACCTCCCCCGCCACCTGGAGGTGGCCCACCGCCACCACCACCTCCCGGATGTCCTCCCCCGCCTCCAGGAGCCCCTCCACCTCCCGCATTGTCAGGAATGGCACCACCCCCTCCTGTAGCCATCAAGACGATCAGTACTCCAGCCCCACACTGTAAACTCAAGTCTTTAACTTGGAATAAAGTGCCCACGCATGCCTACAATAGTGAGTCTAGACTAACAGTATTCATGTTACACGTGTATTACATACATGTCCCGTGAATAGTTTCCTCGTTGCTTCTGCTTTCAGATTATAGGGATCGTGTTTAAAATGCACAATATATATCTTTATATCGGCTGTACAACATCCAAAATCTGTTGCTTTCTAGTTTTTGCTTTCTGGTGAGAAGCGTAATGAGATATTAGTGTACACATGTACACATGTACACATGTACCTGTCTGTATAATAATAAGAATGTTCACCAGGCTTTTGTATGTCATGCATATATCTATTCGCCTAGTTGTTAAACGCTAGAAAACATATTGCGTGCTTACAGAAGCATGCGTGTTCATTGCTTTCAAAAGATTACTGAACAGTTCCTACTTCTTGCTTGCAGAAAACAGTGTATGGGAAGACGTGTTGAAAATGGACGATGCCATCGACGTGGAATATGGCAAACTGGAAGAGCTTCTAGCCGTGAGCAATCCCAGTACACCGACAGACACGGAGAAACCTGCCAACAACAAACGAGCAAGCACTCATAGCATGGAGGTAAAGGGCATTCCCAAGTTAACAGCAGGCCCGTCATTTGCGCTGGATTTCGAGACATAACGCTGGTGTTATCGCCAGAAGTGCATGGGCTGGTATCGAAAATAAATCATCGGTCTACCGCCTGTATATGTCTACAAGGTACTCTGTGAAGTTTATGTCAGATAAGCGTCAAAGGAAATAATAAGCAAATCGTAAAACTCTCGTCCATGCAGGCCCTGTGAAAACAGGCATGAAGGTAATCTGGGAGATTTCCGCGGAGGCTGAACGCTTTCCCCTATAGTTAGATGTCACTGCATGTCATATATTTAAGCGATGGAAAAAAGAGACTTCACCCCATTAATGAGTCAGTCAGTCAATCAATCAACCAATCACATTTCGGTGAAAATCATATTTCTTGTTTTTCAGATTACTCTCATTGACGCCAAGAAAAGCATGAATTTGAACATATTTCTGAAACAGTTTCGCAAATCCAACGAAGAAATCATTGATCTTTTGAAAAAAGGCGATCCAAGAGCTATTGGATCAGAGCGGTTAAAAGGCCTTTTCAAACTTCTGCCCTCTCTAGAAGAGGTAAGTCTAATGATATGCGTTGACTTTTCGGTTTAACCTGTAAAACTGGAGTGATCTGGAGTGAAAAGAACATCCTTTGTTTAAGCGAAACTCGCGGGTTTTACTCCTCTGGATTATTTTATGCACATGTTTAATAATTTCGAGTCAAATACAAAACCTTGTTAGCCAAGACTCTGTCTGTCGGAAGGACTTTCACTCGTACAACATCCAGGCTAACATACAGTGAAGAGATATGTCACCGTTGCAAACCCTCTTGACATAGCTTTGTAAGACGGGCTGGTTGGTTGGTCGGTGGGCGTGTGGTGGGAGTCCCCGTGTTCGTTCAGGTGTTGATACGAGTGCTGGTCACTTGGAGTCGTTTAGAGTTATTTCCCCTTATCATCAGCGACGAAAAAATCGCTCAATGTCTTTCTACGTTGATTTGATAATTTTCGTCTCGTGTATTTGGTTTAAGATAATTTTTATAAATATATATAAGCAGACTTGACTGGGCAATTTATTATCTATTTTTAGTGTAGAATCCCATCAGTACTTCTACATTAGTTTCTTTTTAGGTGCGACCAGTTAACTGGTGATTCTAAATCATGCTTTCGATTAACGTTAAACGTTAAATTAACGTTTTGCGGATATTGTACGCCTGAAGCATCATTATGCAGGCGTAAATAAAAGACAGCAACATGTTTATCACCCACCATATCAGTCATGAAATCACTCCATTTACCCACCTGTTGCTGAAACTGGCCTCCTTACCCGTCGTTTCTGGGAAGGACTGTCAACACGCTGCATATGGTCGTCGGTTGTTCCCCTGGCTCTTCCCAGTTTCCTCCAACCATAATGCTGAAGGTCATCGCATAAGTGAAATACTCTTGAGCACCAATAAAATATGAATAAATAAATAAATATATAAATAACTATCAGTTGAGCAATTAGTTGGCATCGAAATTAACGTGTGTAATACATTTATACTTGTTTCCAGGTGGATCTTTTACAGTCTCACGAGGACGAGATGGACAAACTTGGTCCCGCGGAGAAGTTTTACCTGATGCTGATGAAGGTGCCTTTCTACAGTCTGAGAGTGGAGGGTATGATCCTGAAGGGAGACTTCAACTCCCAGATGGGGGTCATCCGGCCCAACCTCCAGGCTCTGTCTTCAGCCTGCAGAAAGCTCATAGATAACAAGTCGGTCAAAAAGTTCCTCAGATACGTTCTTCACGCTGGGAACTTTATCAATAAGGTATACTGTCTATGGTTTTTGGTCATGCGCTGCAAAAGCGTGTTAGTCCTAGACTGAAGATCCACAGGCAAAAGATATCTGTAGTCAGTTGGGTTTCTTGAGAACATTCATTAGGCGTATAGTAATATATTATGCTCCTCGTTATCTTGTAATTTGATGTGTAGGGCTTTATTGATGAAGATAGCATCTGTGATCAGATATAATGATGCTTGTTACAGTCAAGGATTTGCTAATCTTGAAATATTGACTAAACTTGCTCCATATTTGCTTTATGGAATTCATTTCAAGAGCTTCCCCGGTAATACTTTTAACACGGAATGTGGCATCTTATATCCTTGTCGATGAGTATTGGTGATTCTATCTGTTTCTTGTAGGGAAACAATGCTGGCAATGCGATTGGTTTCCGAATTTCGTCCCTGAACAAACTAGCTGCCACCAAAACTAACCAACCACGGGTAACTCTGCTGCACTTCTTGGTGCAGCAAGCTCTTGAGAAAGACAAGGAGGCTTTGAAGTTTGCCGATGATCTCATGGAAATATTACAAAAGGCTGCCAGGTGGGTTATTTATGATATGGCATCTATTTATCACTAAAACATGCCGGATACAAATAACGTCCATGGCGGTAAGCGTAGTAATACAGCTTACAATACTCACTGTGCATAAACTGAGCGTCAGCGTTTTTTTAATTTTTTACCCAAATTTATAAAGGGTATTAAAGTTTGTAGCACTATAGGGAAATATGATAAAAGGTAATTCGTTGACTTATTTGCCGATACTGGACGAGGTGACTTTGTGGTTGTTTTCTTGATGTATATCGGTTTTCATCTCCCATCATCAAACATAAATTATGTAATTCGCATACAAGGAAATATACAGGGCTAGTTATGGAATAACTATCGATAAGTATAAATGCATGCTTATATATTGACTTGAGCAGAGTTTTCTTCACCGTCGAATATTTGATTGACCCTATGCCATCCGGAGCACTTTGGCTTAAGGAATAAATTAATGGTTATAGCTTATCGCAAGTTTGCTTGGCTTAAAAACGCTGCCAAAACACTTCGTCAGCCTAAAAACTGCATAATGGAGTCAGTCCTTCAGTTACTTGTAATTCACTTCAAATGTGAGATCCACTACCTTGTGATCAAACAATATATCGGCGAATTATGTGAAGAATGTAACGGTATCTGAGTGTTTCTTATTGTTCTTTTTTTCCCAGGACAACTCTGGAAGGGAATGTAGCTGAATTTAACCAAATCAAGAACAATGTGAACAAGCTGAAGAAGCAATTAGAAATGGCGGATGAAAACATTCGGGAGCAGTTCAAAACTTTCCTTGAAGTAAGATTTCCAAATTGTTCCAATTGTTCCCAGATGAGGGAATCAAAGTACATTTATTTTAGTACCGGTAATAACAATTATGTCCATAAGAAAGAATGCATTAGTAGAACAGTTGATTAACTGTTTTCCTGTCGAACTAACCATTGTCAGTTCTCACGATTGCCCTTCGATGCGATGTTTTGTTTCTTTTACCGCATATTGCAAGCGCCGTTGGTTTGAGTTCTGTGTTTGATTTGGTAAGGATATCCTACATTTTACGGTCTCTGTCATGTCCATAAATAGTCGTCGGTTAACCAGGATATATATGGCTCATTACAGCAGATGTGGCGTAAAGTCAACCATTAACACGTCAGCTTGCCCGCATCAGAATGATTAAAGATAATATTGAGTCTTTATTTATTTATTTATTTGATTGGTTCCCTGCTACGAATGTTCATGGTGTGGTTTCTCGTTGTTTGGAATCCGATAGTCATTTACATGTATGTGTCACTCAGCCTTACCGCGGCCATTTTGGGTTACAGGAAGCAGAGATGGACCTGGAAGATGTAGAGGAATGTATTGAGCGCGTGAGGAAGCAGTCCAAGAGATTGGCCGAGCATTACTGTGAGAACCCAAACTCCTTCAAAATGGACGAGTTCATGGAGTCATTCCGTGAGTTCTGTGAGAAGGTCAAGCTCTGTGAACAGGTGACTTGTTTATTTATTTATGTATTTATCTGATTGATGATTTACACCGTACTCAAGAATATTTCACTTATACCTCGGCGGCCAGCATTATGGTGAGAGGAAACCGGACAGAGCCCGAGCGAAACCCACGACCATCCGCAGGTTGCTGGCGGACTCAGGTGACTTGGTGAAGAACTGTATCCATGATCGTTTTCTTATGATGTACCAGTCTATAAAATGTGATATAGACAACAGACTTACTTCACTAGCTATGTTCTTTTTACGTCAGCAAGCTAGTCAGGTGTTTGTCGAAAGGTGGTGGTATTTTTTGGGCTCTGTTCTGCTTCTTTCACCAATGAAGCTAATAAGCAAAAACTTCTGAAGTACCGTGTTAAACACCATTTAAACAAATAAACAAATAATTGGCTCTTATCGAAACAGTTGCTTAGGAAAATCAGTTTTACAACGACTGGTCTATATTACAAAGGCTAGCGATTGATGCACAGTTTGTAATAATACAGACATTTTCTATATAGCGTCGTCTTATATGCTTTGGATCATGTGAGAATATGTTAAAGTCAACTAATTTCACTGGTATACCTGTCTTCATGTTTATAATACATGGCCACAAAATCAATTCGGTACAGAATTTAATCATGTCTTAAAAAACTTCAGACAAGGCATTTAGGTTATGATTGCATATTTCAAAAAGATCTTGATCTTCTTGTCTCCAGGAAAACGACAACCGGAGGGTTCAGGCAGAAAATGCCGAAAAGAGGCGAAAGGCTCACGAAGGAATGGCTGAAAGGAGGAAATATGGTAGTATACATGGGCATTACATTCAACAGATTTACACGTATTCAAATCCTTCCGGTATTGTCTCGTCAGAAGAAAAGTTTTTTCATCTGATGATTCACTTACACGCTTTAGTGGAGTGTATATTAAGTTGCAGTTATTTCCAAACCCTGCGCGCCCTTCGGGAAACTGTCCAATTATAAACATGGTGTGTTTGTGTTTTGAAGTTACATAACGTGACGACATAAATCTGGAAGAAAATTTCAGTACACTTATAATGTTATGTAAATTTGCCCATGGTACACATTTTGAAGTGATCAATGAGGACAAGTGAAGTCCAGTTGTAATGTATATATCCTGAGTGTATGTAATGGGTCATTATTTGAAACGCAAGTTTATTTTCGGGCCTTGAACATTCTAAGCACCTCATACATGTGTACTTGTTATCTAAAGATAAATATGTCGAAGTTTCAACTTCCATTTTCAAAGTCTAAGGATTGTGATGAGATTTTGAGTTTTGGCATAAGCCGGAAAAGGCACTCTGGAATGAGTCCCTCGCATGAGCTTAGTGTCAACAAAACATATGTGTTCAGTTTATCATATATTATCTGGGTCTCATAATACAGAATTGTTATATAGCCGCAGATATGCCGAACAGTGTACATATTCTCCTCCGGCTTAGCGATTGTCACACGGTTTGTATTTTTGTTCAGGAATCTAAAGAGAAACCCTCTTGTCCACACCAGATGTCGTGTTCAGAAACTGTCTTCTGTATTCCAGGTTCCTCTCATCCGTCTGACGGCCAAAAGAAAATCGTGGATGGGCTGGTGAATGAGATCAAGAAAGGAGCCGTATTACGTCGCTTGTCTCTGAGACGTAAAGCTCAGCTAGCTACCAAGGACAGGGGAGAGAGCGAAATATAACCGACACCGGCTCGTGGGTGTGAGGATGCGGTAAACAGAGAGCTGGTAATTGCTGAAGATCACCATATTCCGCTGGTGTTCCATTGCACCAAAACCGACGAATTCCGCCCACCCAGCTTCATACCTGGTACCCACACCAGAAGGTTCAGCTGTGAAGTGTGTCTGCACGCATTTCAGTGTGCAGGATTTACGCTTTAGTGCCACACATAGAAACAACATACTGAACGACCGAATGAGTCTCACGCCGATTGAAAAAAACAAAAAAACAAAACAAAACATGGAAATAAAATTAACTTACTGAATTAGATAGGGGGACGCACACATCCGCAACGTTGGAAACACGTTCCATTCCCCGGAATTCCTGCATGAGAGGAAACTGAAAGTACAATTCTCTTGGACCTTTGGACGGAGGGTGGTCGTTGTGTTGTAAATAGTGTGTTTCGTTGTTCCAATCAGTGAGCTGGACTCGCTGATAGAGGGTTTTAACCTCCTGAGTCTATTGCTTGCTTATTTTGCTTATCAGGGAAGAACTCCGAATCGTTGAGACATGCGTGGAAAAGACCGTTGACGGTCTATAAAAGTGAATGACATCTTGGAAATATATGTAGAGCTGCTCTTAGTTCTTCGTGGTTATTCTTGGTTCTGTATTATGGTAAACTGTGGGATTTCTTTTAACTAAACAGGACTGTCCACAGGCTTCACTTAGATTGAGTCAGTTTCTGTACTTTGTTTTACCGCATAATCAAAGAATAACAAGCGCTCTGAAAGTTTTGCTTTCGCATTTCATCTCCAGTAGTGGTTTGAGACGCCTGAATCTGTCGAAGTCCACACAAAGCAAAAGCGGCTACAAGTCAGCAACATAATCTTTAGTTTGTCATGCATGGTCAAACCATGTAAAAACTTTTCAATTCAATACAATAAATCATTATGAAGAAAAGGTTTCGTGACGGACAAATGTACCAGGGGTAAATCTATGCCTTCCGGTACAGGTAGGAAAGTGATAAAATGGCGAGTTTCTAGAAAAACGTGCAAGAATGGTAGACAGGCCTCTTGGACAAGTTGCAACGGTGATCCTCTTGCGTGCAGGGAAATAATTGTAATTGAGTATACTGTTCTGTGTTTTACGTCTACTTATCAATAACTGGACAAAAGACGCCTTGTTTGTGCATTAGGATCTTCGGGAGCATTTATGCTTATCCGAAATGGTGCGATATAACTCAAACAAAATATTAATAAAAATACCTCATGACCGGCAGGCCAGCAGGGTATTTACAAATAATCGTATATGTCAAGCCCGTTATGGTTGCTCTGTCAAAATTGCACAAAGAGTGCGGTAAGTGGCATCCCATCTTTTATTGGGCCACGGGTGACAGTAGATTTCAGCGGCGCTCGAGGGGTCGTTGGCGAAATGTTATATGCTCGAGAAAAGAGCACTTGCTTTCTTCCACGTACCTCTTCCAGCAACCTGAGGATGGTCGTCGGTTTCGACGCCTTGGTTCTGGCCGCCCACATATACCTGGAAGTGAGTGAAAATACACACAGAATTCAATGTTAGAGATCTCTGGGTTAAAGACGATGTCCTCATATTGTGTACGTTCATACCAAACATTGCTTGGAGATGGAATGATTGGATTCCCCGCTTTAAGTGTTCGTGGGACTTGGCGACAAGTAGCAATAGATGGCGCTCTTTATGGCACGCATCCAAATATGGCGCGCAAGACTATATATCAGACTTGAGAATGTTTGTCAATAGTTGTCCATTGTCGATGTTTTTTCCAGCACACTCTGAACTGAAAAATTCTAGAGCATGGCGTTGCAGTAACGCATCTATAAAATATAACTACTTTGCTCCAAGGGTCCTGATGAGTTGTTTTAACCGAGTTGCTCTAGTTTGTTTTCTTAGTACTAAGGACCATCAGGATTTCGGCATAAAAATAAATGTGACTTCGACATTCCCAGCCGAAAAGTTCTTGTCAAATTTGTGCCCAAACAAGTCTTTCTAACTTTAGATTTTGCCATCATCTTTAGAGAATATATCAAATTCATGAGAGGCAAAGAATCGAAATGATTCGTCAGTAATTATACATAAAATGCACTGAACTACAAACAAGTGAAAATACTGCCATAATTGATGTTTGAGATCGTTTATAATTGAAGACTGTCTCACAAATATGACGTTGTACACGAGACTGTTGACATAAGGGGAGATCACTCGCGCCAGCGTACCAAGAAGAGGAGCTGGCGCGTGGCAGAGCTCTCAGAAATCTCAAGATGGACCACTTGCGTTTAAAGTATCGTCTGCCACTCTGAAAAGACATGTCAGTCTCCGGGTGAACAAACTCGGCGGCACAAAGAAGGCTTATGCCATTGTCGGCTTCATATAGATGATACTATTTGATCCGTTTGAGCGTTCAGATCTTATAACCCTGACAGTGAAAACCAAAAAGGCTGTGCGACCATGAAGTATTACGCTTACGTAGCGCCAGTCAAACATATTGAACCTACTTACCACAACACGGGCATTCAGTGACAGTTCATTCCTAGATGTAATAGGGATACACTGGGCCATATCATTGTTCGAAAATCAAACAATTTAACTGGTTGGACTGTTAAAAAGAATGCGAAGTCTCTCCAATGTCGATACAAGTGGTTTGTCTGCTTTATTTATTCGAAAGTGAAGTATAAGTGAATTAGTTTGTGCTTCGGTGTAGCCCGTGAGAGTAGTCTTCAGTTTTGTAACTTCAGAGGTCCTCTGAATTCTGAGGACAATGGTGTTCTCACTTCCATTGTACCCTACCCCGTCTTTGATGGTTCGTCTTTGATCCTTAGCCGAGCTTTCTTGTCTCTTATCGCTCCCACAAGGCACGAAACCAAACAAATGATATTAGTGCTAAAACCTTTCCGGGAGATGTGAATTCAAACACTTGTGACGTCTCTCAGAGTTAAAACGGAGAAAACTCTGGACAATTAAACACAATGGAACAGAAATTGTGCTGGCCTTTTGCTCGAACAGCGGCCCGCATTAAAAAGCCAAGATCTGATTATCAACAAATGTGGCATTCCACTAGAAGAATATACACCGATTCACGTCCGGAATGATTTACAAACAATATTTTTAGAAGAAAGATTAATAGGCGATAGAAAAACACGTCAGTAATTATGAATACTTGTTTCCAGTCACTTACAGTTGCGGTATGCAGGATACCCGACACAATTACTGGCGTCGCAAATTTGATCAGTTACCTTTATTTTTGCTCATGATCTGAACGAACTGTTCACTGCGAACTTTCTCAATTATTTATCTATTCACCAATGGCGTACAAGCACGTGAGGGTGTGACATGAAGCACCTTACAAGTACTCTTAACCGTCGTGAGTTCACCAAGTGCACTGAGGTATCAACATGAAATCTGATACAACACACAGAATGGAGACACCAGTGTGCCGTCGCCCAGCTATTATAGTCTGTTCCTTTTAACTTGTCGCCTATATTCAGCCATGTGTAAAATACTCGATACTTACATTGCCTTTCGTCAGTAACAGGACAAGCCTTGCACATCGATCTGTTGGACGTCCACAATATTACAAACAAAATTCAGTTAATGTACTTTTTCTAACCCACCCTGTTCAATCTCTATAAGCGTGTTTTCCACAAGAACTCACTCCTTCGGATATAGTCCAACACGATCTACATCTGCATCGGTATTTAATATACTGACAGGTATTGCAATGCGCAAATACGTAACGTCACAATTATTAAAACAAATGGTATGCTGGATAATGGGCGTGGACAGTAATTTGTATTACAGTGTGAGCCTCCTAATGTGGTTAGAACAAACTCCGTACAGTGACCAAGCCTACGCTACTGTCGCGTACACTGATTCCATAAGAGGATTTCCCCACGCTGAAATCTGGAGACATACGGTAGTGTGTGGATAGCTACGAAAGGTAAAATAAACTTCATTTATCGCGGTTATACTGTGCTAGAACTTTAAAACAATTTCAAATAATGTCAGTGTCACAAACAAGGTTTAGAGAAAAGTCGATCACAGTTGAGGTAACTGGTTTCACTTTCCGCAAACACATGATGGGATCTGGCCGCTATCCAGCAAGAAACTTGTTTTTCGATAATTGTGCCGTCATACCAGGCAATGAATTAAAAAATGTTCCAACACATCAGTTTGTGGGGCTTGTGGTGTAACGTGTCACTGACTTAAATGTAATTCTCTTAGTGGCTAGGAGTGATTTTACAGAGCTGAATATAGCGAAAAATTAAAAAGAAAAAGACTATGGCGGGTCAATAAGGAGGAATTCAACACACACTTGCATAGACACAATCAGGACTTTATTGAACTCTAGGAAGCTTTTGCGTATCACATTTGCTGCAGCATGGCGTTAGATTTGTCACAATAAATATTTACATGGATGCGTGAGGATCGCCGCTGGGTTGGCTAGTGGGTGCGGGAGGGGAAAGTGGGGGCAATGCTGGAGGGCGGGGTTGACATGTATGGGGCGCGGATGTGTCTAGGATTCGTGCCTGAAAAGCTGTATTTTTGGGGCATCCGGCCAACCTCCGCAATTTACACCCAACCCGAACTATTAAGTTACTTTGGCTGTTTAAACAGACTTAAATACATGACAAGATAAGCAATACTTCCTCGAAATTTTGAAGGCGCAATCCTAAACTTTCGTGGAATGAACGATTTCCTTGAGATACCGATCTGACACAGCCTTTGAACCACATTTACCGGTTTAACCAAGGAAGATCACCTGCTACGACGGTTCCAGATAAAGACGATAGCGGATCTTATCTGTTTATAGATGTAAAAGTGATGGTCATACATTAACTATACAAAGGTCTCAAACACATCATACAATTAGGGGTCAACAAACATAATCTGTAGCACATTAATGCATCCCTCATACTTTCTGAGCGTAAGACCTGAGCCGAGTTTTACCCAAGGGGTAAACAAAACCACGCAAATCAAATAAATAATGTCCAATCCCACCATTCATTACCAACACCAATTACAAAATGATACCTAATACTCCCAAGAAATCGATATTTGGCTAGTGCCTAGAAGTGTATACAATTCTTGTACAACTGACGGCGTAGTTCCTTTGAAATTGCACACCGCTTGAATGTCATTTGCGGTGAAGTATACCATTTTCAAACTAAGGTACCCTATCTTTACCGTGAGTCGTTGCATGAAACCTCATAAAACTAACGGAATAGTTTCTTTAAAAGTGCACACCTCTCGGCCGCCATTTTGTCGTGCTGCGGGCCTTTTTCAAACAAATCCATTATATCTTCACTCTACTTAGCAAACTCTATTAAAGCACCTCAACTGGATCAGGTTGACGCGTTATACGGTAAATTTATAGCATAGTAATACAGTACATCACCATGCCTCATCCATTTGGAAAGAAGTCCTACATGGAGGTTGTCCACAGAGAAGAAATTGGCATTAAAGCCCTGGACAATCCAAGGTATGGTGTGTATCCAATATGGGGTGTTCCCCACGGGAGCAAAGGGGGCATCTGGTCTGGCATACACTCAGCAATGGACAAAATGGCTATACAAGTGACTGAATCAGGGCGGACAGAAAGCCATTGTGCCGAACTGCAGTGACCTTTACCAAAACCAGCCCAACTTAAACTGAGGTAGATAAAAAGTGAAAGCTTTACACTGCAAATCATGCTATTTTGACTACAGGAGGATCGCATACATCACGTATCAGCATTCAGGACAACGTGAAAAACGGCACATAACATATACACAAGTGCAGGTTTTTTGTTCACAGTCATGTAAGGGGTGTACATGAAACATCACGCAACCTGCACTTCTGCTCATCAAGAGGATAAAAAACATGCACGTTGCTGTGTGTACCGTCAACATGTTTACAGAATGTAAACATTAAGATCCAATACAGATGACAGTCATGTTGTTGGCACAGCAAGCAAGTTAGCGACAGATGAACAGTTCACATATTTATACATCAAACATGATGAACTTCAAGGACATAGAACACATGTAGTCTTTGGGACATTAGCCATTCTATTTTCACTACTGGATATGAATCGGAAAATGTTCATTCTTTATGAATAATCACGATCAACATCGGAATGTATACATCACAGTAGGTCCCGGCAACCTTCCTGACTTTCACAAACCCAATGTTCCCTATGTACAGAAATATCACAAGCCAAAGGTTTACACCAATGCATTTGGCTCCCCACGTGACATTTAGATATCAAACACCTGAAATGCGGACATCCATATATGAGTAGAACTCTAACCAGACCTCAAAATGTACGATGACTTTACAGTTTGAAATTCTCATATTGCACACAGGCCTTTATAACATTACATTTTCATTTGAACACATCACTTAGCTACGAACACAAACTGACAAAGCAATGTCGACAAGCACAGCACGAGTACAAACACAGTACAACACTAATCGCAAAGCATATGTCCCACTGGCACTGGCCATCGATTCCGTCGTCGGTGGGGTTGTCTTAGCTCTCAGGGCTTTACTGAAGATACTTATAGCATTTGATGCAGTGGTTGCCGGAATCTGCCACAAGCACCTGTCCATCAGCGGTGATACACAGCCCCTGGGGTCCGTAAAGCGGCTCGGCACTAGTGTTGATATAGGACAAGAAGGAACCACCACTGTCAAACACCTTGGAACAATATAACAAAGTCGAATGAATTATAAATGATATAAATATGAAAATAAATCTGGCACCTGGTAAACGCATTTTCAGACTTCAGGTAATCATTCAGGAACAGCATAATAGTGAGATTTGCATATATATGTATACAACTGTTCAAAAACGCATTTATGATGGTTCATGCCTGTTTAATGTTGTACTAAGTCCTTGTTTAAATTACATGACAAGTTTAAGTTTTATGGATGGTGGAAATCAACCAGCACATGCGGGAAACCACTGCCCTTCGCCACTTATATCTGACAAATCTCCTGACATAAAATCCAAACCGAATCTTTGAGAGGGGAATCTGAACACCCGACCTCCTTCATCAAAGATTCCTGAACTCGTCATCGTTAGAAGCATGTGTCGCTATAATGGCAGTATAATACCATAAAATAAATGTAGGCTGACATTCAAAAGGAAGACAAATTGAGGAGAGGTTGTGTGCGACCATTCATACTGTCGTCGTTGCTCTTGTTATGCCCTCGATGCTGTAGTCTTTTACACCATAAGATTCCCCAAATGATAATTCATGACAGTTTCTTAACCCTCAAACACACTTTATTCACACTGTATTTTTTGATGTTTGATATAATTACCTGGATCCTGGAATTGCCCCAATCAGCAACTAGAATGTTGTCGTAATTGTCAACAGCGACACCTGTCGGAGCGTTGAACTGGCCATTGCCCTCACCATTGGAGCCGAAGCTGAACATGTAATTACCCTCGTGGTTGAACACTTTGATACAGTGGTTGTGGAAATCCGAGACTATTATGTCATTTCTCGAGTTAACAGCCACGTAGTGAGGTCCAGCGAACTGGTGCTCGTTGTTCCCCCTTGAGCCAAACTTCTGAATCAATTTCCCGTTGGACTGGAAAATGAAAATACTACTAGCTTTGTTGTCGACGACGATGATGTGTCCATCCTTATCGACCGCAATACCTTTAGGCCCCAGAAGTTTTCCTGTTCCGATCTTATTTATGTACTTTCCCTCCGGGGAGAACACACTGACCCACTTGTTGTCGTAATCGGCCACTAGATAATTGCCGTTGATAGTGAGAGCCACTCCTGTCGGCCTTTGCATCTTGCCGGCCACACGACCCGGTGACCCAAAACGAAGTTTGCACTCGCCGTTCAGAGAGAACACCTGCACACACTGGTTATTACTGTCGGCCACGAGAACCCTTCCCGTGCTAGTTACGCAGCAGCCCTGGGGGTTGGTGAACTCGCCTTTGTTCCTTCCCTTCTGACCTAACTTCATGTTCAGGTCATCCTCGATGGGATTACTTCTGCGATTCGACCCATGAGATCTAGAACTTGACGGTCGTTTGGTGCCCTTCTGCTTCACTGCGACCGTCTTCAGAGGTTTGCTGCTCCCTAACTGATCCAGCTCTTCTCCACCGGCACAAGCTTTAATGCAGAATGGAGAGCCTTTGATTTCCTGGTCGTAGAGATTAATTTCCAGTTGATAGGTGCCTTCTGTTTTGACTACATAAGTGAGATCATATGTTCCGTTTTTGTTGTCTGACAGGTAAGGTTCAATGAGATCTCCGTTGCTGGCGGTGAGGATAGCAGTAACGGCCGCCTCGCCTACTTTGACTAGTTCCCCTTTACGGTCCTTCGTAGTGATAGAGATGACAGTCGGCCGACCGATGTAACAAGTCTTAAGTCCGTCACCTGTCGCCGTGGTTTCAAAAGCAACAGCGCTGTTCGATTGCACATGGCCCAGGTTGTATACACACTTTTTGGCCGTGTGGAGCGAAGTGTTGTCGAACCAAATGCTGGAGTTCTCCTCCGGTTGAAACTGGACCTGTAGAGCTCCCAGCTCTTGGAGTTTCTCGGCCATTTCCTTCCTAACCAGAAGGATCTCCGTGTCAGTGCCATGCTCCAGCGTCTCTTCCGTGAATTCGGAGCTACTGTTAATCTTGGACAGAATTCCCTCCAGAGATTCTCGCTGGTCCTTGAGGGTCTGCTGCTTCATATTGTAGACAGACTCTAGTTCGGAAAGGAGCAAGGCTTTCCGTTCAGCCATCATTTTACTGAGCGTCTGGAAAGCATCGCATATCTTCCCCTCAGCATCTTTGAATCGCTTAGACAACATGGACGACACTTCGTTGACTTGTTCTAAGGATTCCTTGATGGCAGGAACCTGGGAACGAGCGTCTGATATCAGACTGAGCAAAGCCGCCCGGTGCTCCTGCATCGCATCTTTTAACAGTATTGTCCTGTGGTCAATATGCTCTAGAGCTGTACAGTCTTCACACACCGCCGTCTCGCACGGTTCACAGTAAAACTGGAAGGATTTCCCATCATGATTTGGACAGACTAGTTTGGGTTCGTGGTCACTCTCTGTAAGAGCCAGCTCGCTCAGGGAAACCACATGGTGGTTGTTCGGTGCCTCCGCCATTCGCTTGTGACGTTCCACGCAATTTTCACACAAATATTCTTCACACTCGACACACTTTAAAGAAGCTTGGACACGACCACTTTCACAACACGAACATATCTTGTGTTCCCCAAGAACATCGATTAGATTGACAATGAAGAAGTTAGTTTGTAGCCCAGACACGCCCTCGATGGGCAGAATAGATTGCTGTCGACAGATGGGGCAGGTTGCAGACAAGCTCTCCGCAGGGATATAAGAGGCCAGACACTGCTCACAAAACGTGTGGAGACAAGGCAGAACCTTTGGACTTATATACCTTCCCAAACAGATTCCACAACTCAAAAACTGCTTATCGATTTGCCGGACAACAGGAATGTTGTTTGCCATCTTGAAAGGCCCACCGTCGACCAAGGTGACCTAAACAGAGAAAAAAGATAGAAATTACACACATTTCAGTTGCAAATAATACAAAATAGTTTTGTATCTATACAAATGAGTGTTTTTTCTTCTTTATTTCAGAGGATTTCTTCACTTCTTCAAAGTCTCTCAGATACACTGAGCAAAGTCTAAAGTAAAAATAAAAAACGTCTCCTTACCAGCGTCCTAAAATCCACACAAAAGAAATGTGATGATATATGTGTGCGCAACTTAATCTCGCAGACGATCTCTGCATACTAATGTGTGCAAGGTGGTCTACAGGCTTCCATGACCTGTTCAGTGGTTGTTGTGGACAGGACTGAACTATGATTTATTTATTTATTTATTCACTTGATTGGTGTCTTACTCAAGAACCTTACATTTATACCTGGGCAGTCGGGTTTTCGGATCAGAGAAACTGAGATGAATGGAGTAAACCACGACCCTTTGTCAGATATTGGGAAAATCGTCTGACTTATGATTGCAGCTGACCCTGGAAGAGTTGGATTCGAATCTATCATTTCACGTGTCAGGCTTGAGAAGAGCACTTTCACGATGTGAACAGGGAAAGATCCCTGGTGAGTTTTGAATACGTCCACTTTACAGATTAGATGGCTAAAGCTTATTTGTTCTTCTCTGCGCACATCTGCCCCTAAAACCATAACTGTCTCTGATGGAATACTTATTTACGTGATGTTTTATGCTAATCGCCAGACATATTTCACACATATGAGGATAGTTGGGTACATGGGTGGAGAAAACTGGACAAAGCACAGAAAATGTAAATCAAAGTTGCGTGAAATCATACAGAAACCGTGAAGCCTTCGGTCACGAACAGAAAATTGTATCTATTCAACTTTGACATTGGCGTCCACTAAGCAGTGGTCATCATCACTCTCGAAATTCTCATTAACACACAGCCGGACAGAATTTACCGAACAGAATTATAAGATTCAGGTACGTGGGAAGGTCTGCCAGCAACCTACGCATGGTCGTGGGTTTCCCCCGTGCTCTGCCCGGTTTCCTATCACTGTAATGCTGGCCGCCGTCGTATAAGTGAAATATTCTTGAGTATGGCGTAAAACACCAATCAAATAAATAAATAAATAACTCAATATAAGATTCAGACCAAACAACTTCAGCCACAAAGACATCTCACAATATACTAGTAAGTATAAAAAATCTATAGTAATTGATACTATAGTGCCTCTTTTGAAGTGGACACATTCTCAGCATAGTCCTTCTTAATTTTAAGCCATAATCTCCCAAAATAAGGTCACTAGGTGTTAAAACAAAAACCAGGGCAAACGAAATAGGTGTTTCTGTCAAGAAATCAATCTGCTGGCCTTTGAAGTGTCTACTGAGAAATACAGCTGGATCACTGATCTACTCAGAAGTTTGTTTTTGAGTAAATGAGCACAAAGAGCAGAGCTGTTTGCTTGTCTTTAAGATAATGTTCCAGGTATTAGCCCACCTCATGCTGACGAACCCCTTACTGAATTTGTTTTCAAAACAAACAGTTCATCATTGTTATCCGTAATTCTCAGCTTAAGAGTACACATGTAGTTCTACAGTAGCATATACTGAGCGGTTCTTTTTTCCCCAAGACGCATAGGCTTCAAATTCTATTGACCTCAAGATGCATGGGCTTCAAATTCCAATGACCTCAAAACTTGCAACATGTCAACCCACACCACACATAAAACAAGACTTTGATTCATCTACTGGTGGGAAAAAAAACCCCTTCAAAATACCTGAATACCGTTACTTGACAAAAATTGTTTTTTTTTATATTTAAATCAATTGACCAGCAACTGGGTAAAAAACATCAGAGCACCCAAATGTTAATAGATACATGTTTAATGCTTATGTATTATGTATTTACAATTTTATGTTTACTGATTAACATACATAATGATGAACATGTATAATATGTGTACTGATTAACATATGTTATGTGGGCTTGGATCCGTAAATCATGCAGGAATTCAGAATCGTGTTATTTCAGATTAGCATTTCCTCAAGTTAATATCGATGGCCCTTTTGTATGCAGCTTTGTAAACCATGTTTGATTTCATGTAATACATATAGTGCATATGACCATAAGATAAACGTTATTCACATACATACCAGCCAGGTGATAATAATTACAATGCCTACAGTACACATATACACCATACCGTTGGTATTTAGTTTATTTGTGCTTAACACACTACACTCTATGTATTTACAGCATTCTGAACCTGGGGTCTTAAATAACCACTCTATGTGGTTTAAGCACTTAATCAAAGGGAATAAAAATTACAGACAGAACAGAATTTATTTGTTTACTGGTGTCATACGGAAACCCACAGCCATCAGCAGGTGATGTTACTAGCAGACCCTGTGAGAGGAAGCCAATCAGAACAGAGAGTCTGTACAGGTATCTCCAATCTTGTACGCTTTGACAGACACATCTCTTGACTGTCTATATTTCGTGACTAAATTCTGAACAATTGGATATGTATGGTAATTAAACAATTCATCAGATCTGTAAATGTAACTGTACCATATGGTACAAATGACACACTTACAATTACATCTTGTTACACTCTGGAATGTTGAACATAACAAAGTATTAATTATAATTTACGTTCCTTTCCTCAAATGTCTGTGTGTATACAAAATTCAACACTGTCATACTAATATTCATCAGGGGTAAAGCTTAACATTGTGCTACATGTATCTCATAAATTGCACCACTACATCAAAATGCCCAACATCTTCACATCCATAACAGAAATATGCCAATGATGCTGAGGTTAAGTTGTGTAAAGATGGCTTAGTTGACGGTCAGACAAAATGTGCAGGTTAAGCAGAACAGCGTGTTACGAGCCAGGCCATTCACCTGTGCCTCGTTACCTCCCTAAAGGTACACTCAGTCATCGGACTATCACCTGAGTGTGAAATAGTCAAGTCAGTTGTGTTTGCCCAGTGAAAATAAAAGCCAGCTCAAACCACTGCCACATTTGAACCTAATATATACCATGGTCGCATGCAAAGGGAACTTTCAAATTCAAACAAATTTACAGAGGAAATTCTGATGACCTGATATGAGTGTATTGAAGCAAAGGGGAAGAAGTAAAAGCTTTTCTCTATATGCAGATGGGTGAATAAATTAACGCAGTTCAAAGTTAGGGTTTTTTCAGTCCTTGTAAATATTGATCTTATCTCTTTCAAAGTTTTACACTCAGTTATTCTGATGTTGGAGATGTTTGATCTATGCTTCTCTCTCACCTGACAGGTAACATCATTACACTTAACGAACCTTCAAACCTGAAACTCAATACAAGTTAAACACAGAACCCCCTAGTAATGGTTTCATTCATAAAGCTACTTGCTCAGTGGTCTATTGCTATATGTGTAAGGCACATTGGGTATTCATTGAACCATAAAAAATCAGTGTAAGGAACATCAGTACTAAACTGTCATTTTTTCACTTTAAATATAGCTTAGCCACATAATTCAGTTTCAAAAAACCAAACTTACCTCCATCGCCGACTCAAAATGAAAAGAATGGTACTCCATTTGTTCTATTTTTTCCATTTTCGCCGCTGTCAAAGCTTGAGCTGAGCACTCCGAGCCAGGCTTTGCTAACACCTTACAGTGTACAGCAGTATAGTGACTACCAACACAGACACAATGTTAACTGATGCTCTGATAATTTGATATTCCAATAATTCACAAATGAATAGAAGCCAGGTACCACGTCATGGGTGTCACCGTATGATGAAGCTGTTATCAGAGATGTATCATGATGTGGAGAAGTTTTCCCTGGTGTGTCGATCCTCACAGAGCTACAGCACATCTGACTTCACCTGTAACAGGTGAGTACTGACACTGACGGCACGGTAGTTCTGAATGAACTGCTCCTATCAGCCACTCGCCAGCCAGACACCCGACACGCTGAACCGGGTAATAGGTACAAAAGCTCATGAATATTCATGCAGTACCTCCGCAGCAGTACTCTGTACCTGGAGGATATCATAATCTCAGATTTGAGGCTCTGACAGGATCAGGAGGAGGTGGAACGTCTTAGCTAAGGCAGTAGAGGGAGGCAATGGGACATCAGTTATTAAAGACAACTTTTCAAATGTCTTGGAGAGTGAAACTGGAAAAAGGTAAACTGTAAAAGGAAATCTGCGTTAACAAGTCATCCTCTTTAGTACAAAAAGGTGTTTAAGCCTCAAATGTTCAAAAACTGGTGACCACCTCTCATTAATTTCAACCAGGGACAGCTACGTTTAAATCAACTTCAATGCATTGTCTCACCAATTTTAGTAAAGTCCACAACCAACTGAAATGAACACTGCAGATCTTACTTGCCCAGAGTGGGTAAAGGTTAACTTTCCTATCACTCAAACAGCACAGGATAGAATACCTGTGTATGTATCTGAAGCCAACTGCCAGGCTGGCAATGGATCAGGTATAAAAATATCTGTGCACCACTGGTCAGAAATAGAGATGGAGTTGTCAAAGGACGAGAGACTGAGGCTCTGCAGGACAATAGCCCACCTGTGTGCCAGTCTGTTATCCCTCCAGCCAGCGATCAGCCATCTAGTCGTGTCTCTGTATACTGCTCACCTCCCTCACTTCACTGAGTCCATACAAACAGCAAGACAGGTGCAATCCAATTTACCCACCTGAATCCCCACGTCTTATAAACAATAAGATGTAATGATCGCTCCCCTGAGCCAGGCCAGGTAAACACACCGGGCAATACCTGTGCTGTATCTTAGCTGTCTCTACCAGATGACAGGCAAATACATGCAGACAGACAAACAGACAGACAGACAATGTACCCGTCACCTTGGCTGAGCAAACACTGGCATAGGTTATGTTGTACTTAGCTGATGTAACCACTGACAACATTATCTCATCAGCATGTTAAAGAAAATGACAGGGGAAGTATAACATAAATTGTAATAAAAGAGTAAAGTTTCACCATTGAAAAAGAGGACAATTTGATAACTGTTTTGATGTCCTCTAAGAGACATGTGCTTCATCATGGTAAGCTCCCATAGCTGTCAGAAGACACTTTATCAACCCGCAGCTGGCTGAATGATGTGCACAAGCCAAAAATGCGTACTTGAGATGAATTTGTATGTATTACAGTAGTGTGAAGAGATAGAATGGTACTGAGTTACTGGCCAAATTCATGTCATATCCGCAAATCCAGCTTTCCTATGTTCTGACTGGTCAGAAATATTTTCAAAGTTATGTCTCTTTTTTACATCAAGGTACTTATAATTTGTGACTGAGGATGTGCTATGACCTACCTGGAAATTATCCCAAAACTGAAATTAACCCAGAACTAAAAAAAAAAAATCTAACAAAATATTTGATCTGATTGAAATCTTTAAACCACAAAAGGCCCAATTGTTCTATGGCATTTCCATTTAAATACAGAATCACACTGTGGTTATACCGACAGCCGAGGTGTAATAAGTCTGAAATATTTTATCATTTGACACAATGACGCTTTTAAAATGTAAAGCACATTTTGGATATTAGGCAACCTGGTGGCTTTGAACATTGTCTCTTGTTCAAACGTTGCACAAAATTCAAGATTCAAGTCTAGGAAGAAAAAAAAAAGAGATAATTTCGTGTGTTATCATGAAAGAATTAAGTAACAAAACTACTAAACTTTCATGAAATGGGAATCTGACTAGCATTCATGCATGTATAAATATATTGGTTTATTTCATTCAGGTTGATTGAGTACAGGTGTTAAAATGACAATACTAGCTTAACATATACCTGATCTGCTGAATCAGGAGGCATGACTTATTCAATCTATGGCCCAACGCACGAAGGGTAAATCTAACAGAAATGATAACTGTCATCTAATCAGATACCTGCTAAGTTGTCCGACAAGATTACCTGATGCCGGATCAACATGACCCTGCTTTAAGGTGACATTTTCACATATAACAGTCTATATCACACAGTTATCTCTAGGAATGGACCCACTTTCAGATGAACATGTGCCTACATTTCACAGGACATAAACTGTTGATATATACATAAATAAAAAGTCATAGACATATTGCTTAGAAGACTGAATGGTTTTAGGTCTCAACATTGCAAATACTGGTTGTTTTGTTGTATTCTTTAGTCTTAGTAATAAATCATACAATGATTCCACAAGTGAATGAAGCACTGCATGCTTACAATATCTTCAGTAGCTGGATGCTAGTTCAGAAGTGGAGGAAGCTGATGTTCATAATATTTGATACTACCTGTGACAACACGTAAATCTGTAATCACCATACACACTTACCTCTAGAAAGGGTCCTGTGTGAAGCAACATGACCAGTGCCAGTCCATAGATGCCAAGGTAAGATTACACCTGGCTGAACTAATGACAGTATGATAAGTCACACTCTGGGAGGTATGCTCCTCAGTACTTAAGGCAGGTGAAAAGTGCAAAATTATTGTGATCATTTCGCCCATAAATGCACCAATATAAGCGGGTGATTTAGAGCCAGGACTTTTAGTACAAAATGATAATAAATCTTTTATTTCTTTGAATGTCTCTCAAAAAGACAGGGTGAGGCTTTCTAAGAGTGTACAGTGGTGTGATTTCCCATGTATAGGAGCTAGGCAGCTAATGCAGTGTACATATATATTATTATGGGTGTGTCCTTTCCATTTTAAACTTTATAACATGGCCCATTAATCAAAATTCACTGACATAAATACACTATAATGATAAAAGTGTTTCTCTTGCTTATCACTCAATTCAAATTCACTCATCTGAATGCATCTATCTTGATAGAACGTGAGAGGTAAATTGTAAGACACTAAAATTAACGCCTCACACCAAAATAAACTGCTGTGCAGATTCTCAACTAGACTTTCAGGTGAAAATGCCCAGAAGAGCCTGGGGGAGCGCAAGTTCAGCCATCTCGGGGGCATTGTCCACGCAGATTTATATAGGTCAGGGCAAATGCCCCACACCTGCAGTAAATAAGTGATGCCACATTTAACATGTCACAAAACAGTTACACCTCATAATCCATTCAATTGCCCTACTTATTTAGTCGCTGTCTACCTGAGCACAGGTGAAGTGCCGTTGCGGGGTAATAAATCAGTCTGAGTTACCAGGTCAACTAGGTGAGAAAGTCTCAGGGGAGAGTGGCACTCGGAGACTTTGTGGTGCTCTTGTGTGCCTGTACTGTGACAAGTTGCAGGCCAGTTTCTAAGTCTGGGGTTTTTATTCAATCAGCCGTCCTATCACAGACAAAATCTCCTGGTGAACAACGATGATAGTTAAACTCTGCCAGCCAAGATCTCAACAACACATGTCTATCATTATAAATGGGGCACTACAGGTCTCAGGCTCTGTCCTGTATTCAGTGTTCACAATACACTAGGTGGGACCTTTGTACATGCTGGTACATGTATAATAAGTCAAAACAAACTAAACAACAATAAACAAAACTGTTTGTTAAATAAATCAACTGTTGGCTTATGTTTATTAAACTGTAGTTTATTTGATCATCTAGCTGTTGATGATTACAAAGTTTCAAATGTTGACTCTTAGATTCCTGGGCAATTAACAATTGCCTATATTTTACTTAACACTGCCCACAAACTAGCTTAAGCATATGTCCATTTCTAATGCTAAAGCAAAAAGCTGAATACAACAGACCTATCCTCATGCAGACTGCTCCCAAAAGCTTGCGTGAGAGTTATCTGAAGTACTCCGCATATACTCCCTGGCTTCCCAGGTCCAGGCCTATTCACACTGAGCCACCTAAGTTACATGTACGTACATGGCATTACGAGATTAAGATGCATTAGCTTTATTGTCATGCCCAGTTTTCATTACAAGGATGTATCTAGGTAGTGACACGAAATAAGGAAGCTCATGGGATAATACGTATGGGTTGAAGGTAAATAGCAGCAGTAAGTGGCTTCTTGGTACTTGAAACCGATTGAAGCCACATTTCTCACACATATATATCAAAGTTAAAATCCTCCCGGATCAAAGTGACACCTTTCTCCAGGAGCCTTTAATCCTGGACACAGAAAGTTTATTGTTACCTGTGTCACTTCAGAGGGCTATTCATAGGTCATCTGTGTATAACTTAGCAACACAGACGCACACACACAAGTGCAGAAATAACGGCTACTGATTCCACCTCACAAAAAGTGGCTCAAGCCCTGCGGGTAATGACTCAAGGGTGAGACATGCCACTACCTCACACCAGTACACCGACACCTTGACCCACCGATCACCGCTGTCAGGGCGCCTTCAGCATTAGATTATCACACTCTACAATATTTGCATAGCATGACTTATTGAATGCAATCTCATATCCCGCTATTATACACAGCGTGCAGGGTACACCACTATACACTTACATGTGACAGGCTCAGAAACAATCACTTCAGGGGTTTTGTACAAGGCAGGCAAACAAGGCCTGAGGTCCACCCAGACAGGGGACACACATAAACCCTACACATTTAAAATGTTTAACTGAAATAAAACTTACCCCCTGGAGAGTGCCAACTATTTGATAGGGTCTATAGCTCTCTCCCCAGCTGAAGTTTAACCTGATTATGTATTGCATGGGCACAGAATTTCAAACCCTGTAAAAGCTACTCCAGCCAGCCAAACTATACAGCCACTAGTCTGACATGACAAGGACATGTGCTCCAGCTCTTAATTCCTGAACCTAAAGATAACATGGGGTATGGTCTGGGGTAAAATTGACAAGTTTATCAGTCCTCACTAGATATCTGGTAACCAAATGGTTTCTAGGGCACAGTATCATCAAACTCCATTAACATGCTCGATTGTAAGTTCTGTTGACATGTAGAACTTTACAATTAGGTTAACTGCCATTAGAGGGAAATCCTCACTAACAAAGATTAATTAATCAATAAACATTGTACAGGTGATAATATCTAGAAAAAAATGTTAATTAGATCAACCATGCACTAGAGTACATGTGCTTAAGAAAAGGTTAGCTTTTGAGGCAAGAAAACAAAAGATTAAGAAACAAAAGAAGTTTTCGCATACAAGAATCAACAATCATAATTTTAAACCAAAATAAATAATTCGTGAATTAAACCATTGAGATTACACACTCAAAAGAATTTTTTTCAAATCTTTAACTGACCTAGCTGACTCTTTTGGGGGGAAATTGTCAGTCATAACTGAAGCACAACTGTGCATGTATCCAACATTATCACATGTGGCTTCAGTTTATATACCATAAATCTTCAGCCTTTTCAACCACTGCACTTTTTTCATTGGAATTTTATGCATACAATTATTATGAAAATGATGCTAGAAATGATTTGTTTGTGTCATTAAAGTTGCAAGCTTCATAAAGCTGTGCAAATTATTTCTCTACGCCCCGTAGCTCTGTCAGAATGTTACAAAATATTGGTTGCAGAGGTGGTTGAAAAGGTAGAAGAATTAGGGCGACCTTCAATTCGTGCAACAGCTAATCTGCCACACAGAAAATTTTCGAAAGCAGGAAAAAAGGAAGACATTTCCTACGTGTACTTATCTTTGAGCATTTTCAAGGTTTTGCCATGAGTTTTCCTGGAAATCTGTCTTTTCAAGGTCAGGTAAATGAAACATTGTTGGGCTTCTGAATCATTTTTAGAGCAACTGGTATACAATTTTAGAGCAACTGGTATACAATTTTAGAGCAACTGGTACAATTTTAGAGCAATTGGTATACAATTTTAGAGCAACTGGTACAATTTTAGAGCAATTGGTATACAATTTTAGAGCAACTGGTACAATTTTAGAGCAACTGGTATACAATTTTAGAGCAACTGGTACAATTTTAGAGCAACTGGTATACAATTTTAGAGCAACTGGTACAATTTTAGAGCAATTGGTATACAATTTTAGAGCAACTGGTACAATTTTAGAGTAACTGGTACAATTTTAGAGCAACTGGTACAATTTTAGAGCAATTGGTATACAATTTTAGAGCAATTGGCATACAATTTTCAGCCATGAATTCAAAAGAATGTTCATGCTCCATTAAACCTGCTGCATACAGGACTGTACATTCAAACAAGAACTGAAATGCCTTAGAGGTTTGTTTACTTCATGCTATCAAATTACAATTGTAGGCCTACAGTGTGACAGTTATACAATAAAACGTTATCATTGATCACTTGTCTTTGCCATTCTGGTCAGGACTTCATTTCATTCAGGTAATCAAGGAGAAAATTTTCATTCAAAATGTACAACATAAACATGACATTGTTTATTCAAAATGTACCGGATCACTGAAGCAACCCGTGTAGTTCTGGGCAAGATTGTTTAGATACAAGGTGACATATCGTGTTTCACCTAGAGATCAGCTTTATTCACATGACACAAGTTTGTATGATTCTGAATGGCACATCCAGCTTATAGGACATTGTATGTCTTAAAATTTGCATGGTTTGATTAATTTCTTATCAGGAAAACATAAGTGTCAAACTGAAATCAAAATTATCATTTAAAGGTCTTTGTGTGCTTCTGGGAGTGCATTTTGACATGCCAAACTGCAGGTAGTAATTACTCATTTGATTGGTGTCTGCGATCATTAGGACAAGCGGGGAGAAACTGCATGCATAATACATGCCGCGCGTCAATACAGAATTCGTACTTAACCCGTCACACTCTTGCGCCTGTACTGAATCATCAGCCAGGCATGTTCATGCAAATGCAATCAATTCTGACTAATCAATTATAATTAACAACAGTTTTACACACTGCCGCCATGAGGAAACTGTTAATGATCACACTGGCCAACTGACTGATAGTAACACATGGGTTTATTGCGTAGCCGCATCTCTACATGGTTGACCGAGCCAGAACATGTGGATGTGTACACTCGCCTGTTCCAGAGTTACATGTGATATCACACTGGACATGCACTGCTGATCGCAAACTCCACCTACCAGCCAGACCACAACCTGGTCAATATCTGTGTTTATTATGTAAATGAGCTAAGATCTGCCATCGGATGAGTTCATGAGTCAGAGGTCCCCCTGTCAGCTCTCTGTTCTGTATTGATCTGTATATTGGGATAAAGCTGTATTGTACAGAGGTAAGGCTTAGACAGGCTATACATGCTAGTCATATCCAGGTAAGCACCTGTATACCTGGCCCCAGACTCACCAGAGGTGAGGGACACAAAGGTGCAATACCAAACTGCCACACCTAAGAAACCAAAAGGCCTGATTTATATCGTGCAAGAATAATCAGACCTGGACCAAATGTACTACGTGTACTAGCTTGTCCAGATTTCACTACTTGCTTGTCAGGTTATATAAATTTCTGGTGTATATGTGGTCAACGCAATGCATCAACAAGAACAAAATAAAGATTTCCATAAACTCCCAAAATAACCCAAGAGTAGGAAAACTGGACATATCATCACCCAATCGAAACTGTCTTAGCCAAAGAGATGCCAAAGACATAACACCAAAGAGAACATTCATGCTGATCGCATGTTAAAAACCTTCAGAGAAAACAATGGAACACTACGTGGAATTTTAACTTAAGGACCAAATTATTTTGTAATGATTCAAAATCTTTAATATTTATAGAAATTAAGCAGCCACATCAAATACATATTAAAATCTGATAAATGATTACGAAATGGACCTATCGTTATCAATATTTTAATACTGCATGTATTGAATGATTCTGATTTCAAAGTCCATTGTCAATATTTGTTCCTTTATGTTATTACAATGCACACTTATGTTTTATATATTTGAATCACATATGTAAGGTACCTAACATTCAAATCTGAAAGAGCGGGCATGGAATTTAGAAAAAATCCTGTACTAAATCAAGAATTTAATATCAAGACGCACTATGTTTTAATACACATTAATGTTCCACTTAATGTAATAGTATTTGGCAATGTATATATTGTCTTTTCATCACCTAATAATGCAACATAATAGTTTGAAGGGTTATTAATAACCTTGCTGTAATGTAGATATCGGTAGAGTAATTGTCAGTACTACATCAACTCATTCACAAAGTAACACAGAGGTATATCTATACATAAATGCCTGTGCATGAGGACTGACAGTCCAAGATCCGCAGCTGTAATTTCCATTATACATACTGGTATTGCACCTATGCATTACACTTTGATCATCATTTTGACCTTCACCATATAATCAATCAAGGTCAAATTCTTGAAACAGCTGCAACACTGGAAATACATTTCACAAATCAATTAAATACAATGAACCAATAACGCATATTATATATCAAACACTCCTGTCACATCGTGGTACAGGGCCTATCCTTACAAAACATCGCAGGTTGTACAATATGGAATTTGGTACAATAACAATGCCCTTTTGATTTAATGCTAAGCACCTGATGTGTAAACCCACGTGCAAATTAGTGGCTCTTCAGCTGTACATTATTAATCTCTAATAACGATAATTTGTGTACTGTTCAACATGCTGAAGTATGTGATAACCTATGGTTAAGTTAGGATTAAGGATAGGTACATGGATTTTCTCAATAAGCTTTAGGAGCTTAAGTGCTAAATGCATACATGTTGTACCTACATATTCTGTACAGGTCAGACACCAGAGGTATGGAGGTTACAATTATTACATGTAACTCTGGGGTGCATGGCAATGACCACATATGTAACCTAATCATGCATGGACTCCTTCATCCACAAGTGTAAACCCTGGTGTATGTTATAAGAACAGACAAGACTTGAACATGCACATCAACACCATTTAACATACAGTCATGTGCATGCATGACTGATAACTTGGAACACTGCCTTGGCTTAATTACATATGTTTATACATACAGATTTAAGTACACTGGTTGCTGAATATGCTTGGGCTATCTCAATTGCTAAATCTTAACTATATACACATGTAAATACATTTCCTGCTAAATACTGATGCTCATAAGTAAAACTCGTTAAAATCTTAAATTATATATATACATGTATACACCTACAGTCTATATTGCTGGTCTATATTTCTAACACATATGCTTCAACTCCCTGTTAATAGGTTTCACCTTGGTCGTTACACAAGCAAACACCTCCCTGACAGATGGTCCTGGTGCCATGATACATCCATACTCTCTCTATATATATATATACATACACTCCAACACAAAGGCTGACATATACCGCAAACTTAGCGGTAACAACTGTACATGATTGCCATACAAGTGCTCACCTCGCCATGCTGTTTGCCGGTCTCACAACCTCCATCTTGGTTACAAACGTGGGATATTCCTGTCCGTCAGTTATAGCTGGTTGTACTAATCACTCTCTGCCCGACTCATGACTATAAGCATACCAGCCCGGCACTAGACGCTCAGGGTTATGAATGAAGGCAGCTGAGGGCGGGCTCCAGGATAGGAGGGTTTCCACGGTAACAGGACTGATCAGCTATTGATCTGGCTTTGCATTCCCTATTCTTGTTGGCAGACAGAGCAGATATCTCTTAATCCTCAATATTCTATTGCTGAGCTCAGACAAATATTTCGCCGCAGTACACCACTTCTGACTGTATATCCATGACCATCAACATCTGCGCAAGTGCCAGCATATTTAGTACCAGCTCTTGCCAGCTGACAGTTGTCTAGATACATATAGCACTGTATGTCAGCGAAGCTGTCGCAAACTAAGTCCCACTCAGTGTGGTAATTTCACAGCATATCTACAGCATACATCAGCTACATGTAGGCACTGCAGTCTCATTGTATGATCCTCAACACAGACTTTCCAGTCTGGAAGGCTAATGTTTTTAGCAGCTAATTTCTTTGGCACTCGGATGGCAAAGTGACTGGATTCCACTGCTCCAACATGCCCTACGTACTAAGCCCAAGCCTTGCTGCTGAACTATTGCGTAATAGTCACACAAATGCTAAGCAGATACATCCAAACACCGAATATATATCGTCTCCATTAATTTCCACTTCGCTGGATTTCACACTGCAGATGTCATCTGGTAGCTGATGTGTATATGTTATATACATATTGATATTGCATATATATAAATATAACAACAACATATGATGATCCTGGACGCAGAGCTGTTACTGAGTCACGCCAGGGAACGAGATCTCCTGAACAAACGTGCACCATCTGTGCACCGTGCTCTGCCCGGTGACCAACACAACTGGAAACGTGATGTCAAAATATCACAGCAGTTCAACCAGATACATGCATCGTAATACACCTCAGATGTCTATACACTTTGTGGTCTCTCAGATGTCTATACACTTTATGGTCTATCCAAGTCACTTATGGCCTTTTTCTCCCAAATATTATGGTCTATCCAAGTCAGTTATGGCCTTTTTCTCCCAAATATTATGGTCTATCCAAGTCAGTTATGGCCTTTTTCTCCCAAATATTATGGTCTATCCAAGTCAGTTATGGCCTTTTTCTCCCAAACATTATGGTCTATCCAAGTCACTTATGGCCTTTTTCTCCCAAACATTATGGTCTATCCAAGTCAGTTATGGCCTTTTTCTCCCAAATATTATGGTCTATCCAAGTCAGTTATGGCCTTTTTTCTCTTTAGTATGGGTAGGTACTAAAATGCCATGTCCTTTGCCATATCTCGCAGCTACATCAAAGCTTAATCCACTCATAACTTCCTGGCTCTGTGACTTAACTCCATGTGTCGAATACAACTAAAATAATACATGACTGGCTATAAGCATCAATCTAAGCTGTTCAACTGTATCTTTCAACGCAAAGTTCTTCCTTCAAATTCTGTACCATGTCAAAGTCCAAAAAAAAAGCAATGCACAGAAATTTCTTCACCACTTGAAGCATGCTATATAAGCTGAATGTCAAATCTGAAGGAAGCCCATAAAAACAGGTAAATGGACCTTGCACTACATCATTCCAGCATAAACCCACACAGCACTGAATCGGGACACAGAACTGGACCCAACCACAGTACAGCTGGTACATGAGCCCACTGTTGAGGAAACACACTCCCATGATCCACGTGGACTCGCCAGCTGTTCGATTCTCATGCAGTCACCCCACAGAAAAAACACCAACTGGCACAACGTGTTATTTCTGGTTTCCTCTTCCAGGACTTAAAATAAACCTATGTCCTCATTCCTTCATGCTATAGTACTATACTGTGTGACTTCAGACCACAACTCCTACATGTTATATGGGACTTTGCGACTTCACACCACAACATCTATTCTTGCCTAACAGCACTACGCATGTGAGGATCGAAGTCATCAGTCCATGGTACGGTAAGTCTCCCAGTTTAACCAGTAGCCTGCATTGCCTGGACAGGACCTAGCCACAAATATGTATAGTTTAACCATGGACAGTTTACCTGTGACCACAGGAATCAGGAGCTTTGTGTGGATGCTATAAAACCTACTATTATTATGAGCAAACCACTAAAAAGATGTGGTAAACAATAAATTAAAGAACATTTTTTTTTGTCTCAAAGACACTGAGTTATAATTATTAAAGCCATACAATTCACAGTATGGTTTATACATGACATCAGGAGCAGTGATTCACAGTATGGTTGTTAATACATGACATCATGAGCAGTGATTCACAGTATGGTTGCTAATACATGACATCATGAGCAGTGATTCACAGTATGGTTGTTAATACATGACATCATGAGCAGTGATTCACATTATGGTTGTTAATACATGACACCATGAGCAGTGATTCACAGTATGATTGTTAATACATGACATCATGAGCAGTGATTCACAGTATGGTTGTTACATGACATCATGAGCAATGATTCACAGTATGGTTATTAATACATGACATCATGAGCATCAGAGTAGTAATCCATAAATCACACTGCTATTTCCACTTACACTATTTATTTTTACATAACAGATAAAATGAACATCAACTTAAGAATTTATTGCCATTTCATTGATTTAAAAGCTGGAATTCTGATATTAACACGTGTAAATTGATAGTACGTGAAATTGTTCCATTTTTATCTCTACTAATTCATTCATTCATTAATTCCAAAATTTTACCTCTAATTAAGTTATAAAGTAAATTGGTTCATAGATCTACTATATATGTTTATATATATAAATTATTACCCATTTACAATAGGAATGTTTAGTGCAACTGAATATAAAGACAAATACTTGTATGGTGACTGCAACTGGATTTGGGTAATTCACTTTGCTCAACAACAGAAAACTCGTTATTCTTGCAAAACTCAAATTTCTGATGCAAGTGTAAAAATACAGACGTGTGCATTGCCCTAGTAACTTAAACAGATACATATGAGAAAGATTTCATTGCTATTGAATGAGCATTCTCTATATAACCCATGTGGCCTCAGGTACCTCCTCTACAATAACAAGAGTGTGTGTTTATAAAGAAATCTTAAGTGTGGGAATATGGGAGAATACTGCGTCCCTGTTAATCTGATGTCACTCAAGGTGAAATTCGCCACGAGGAGATGTTATTGATTTCCTTCAGGATTCCATACCATGTGAACTCCCTCTCCTGCAGTGCCCTATTTATCCTCAAGAAGAATACCATACAGCTGAATGCAGGTTGTTTAATACCAGCATATATTAACTTACATGTTCTCTGTTTTCTTGACAAAGTCAAAAAGTGTTAAAAATTAAACCATGAAGTTATCTGTGAATCTTTTCTGAACTAGACAAGTTTAATTATAAATTTTCCACTAGTTTTTCCCCCCTAATTACATCTGTTACCTGAGGTGCAGCTGTGAGCACCTGACTGCTTAATTAGGAGGCAGACAATACCTGTTGATATAGTGCTACACTCCCAGTCTTATAAATGTTGACAAAAGAGTTGTCTCATTTCATTACTCATGCCTTGAGATTAACATGAAATCATGAGAAACACAAGTAAATTTATTCAACAAGGGCAATCAACAATTTTGCACAATCTCAGGAATTTACACATTCTTTTCTTATGTAGGAATTTAATTACAACCTGATGGAGCAAATACAATAACGAGCATTATGTAATGTAAAAGAATTTCTGGTATGAAATACATAAATCAGATACACATTCCAGTGTAAAAATCTACATGTTTGCAAAATAATCCGTTTATATTCAATATACAAAAAACAATACACCAAAGAAATATATGAAGATGATCAAAATAGTGTAAATCCAGAGTAACAAAAACTTTAATCACAACTTAACTTAAAAGTACCAATGACATAATTGTTAGAATTCCGAGAGAACATTATTTCATGTAAATTACCAGAATTCACATACACAGTGTTTGTCTTAATACGGCTCCATGTAATGGGTTTATTTTGGTCATGAAATGCGACTTTGGTTATACTCTCTAAGCCAGTGACAGCTATCCTATTAGGCCTTATAAGCCCTTATAACTTATGACATCATGAGTTGTATGGTTAGATTAACAGCATAAAATAACTTGCATTTGTAGACTGAATGTTGACAATTAAGTAAGGGTGTTCAATTTATAATATATCAAACAAAAATCACAAATGTTTTCTATGTCATGTGTGTGGCTCTTTAAAATCCACATATCTATAAATCAACCACAATATGCTACAGTCACAGCACTAATAATCCTTGTCTATGCTCCAGTCACAGCACTAATAATCCTTGTCTATGCTACAGTCACAGAACTAATAATCCTTGTCAATGCTACAGTCACAGCACTAATAATCCTTGTCAATGCTACAGTCACAGCACTAATAATCCTTGTCTATGCTACAGTCACAGCACTAATAATCCTTGTCTACGTACAACATCTTGATGTCTCTATTTATTTACTTGGATAATTTACATCCACAATATTTACATGTATTCATGTATGTACATGTGCAGGCTACCCGCTTTGTCTGAAGGTTTAATACCCTATGATTAGTTGATTGCAAAACCTTACCGATGCTAGCTAAACACAATAATACTACACACTACAGCCTACAGGTAAGTCATTCTACAGCCTACAGGTAGGTCATGCTACGTTCAGTTGTAATAATAGGTCAATTAATCAAGCGATAATGTCTATAAAACAAGTTAAGTACACAAAACACCAAAGCAAAATTTACCCCTCTAAAATGTAATTATATGCTGTTATATTTTTGGGCATTTGATGCCTATATATATCTGTGTACTTGTTACAGATAAACAAGGGTATTAAAGTCAAGATGAATTTGCTACGTGTCAGAAAAAAACTGACACTGCACTTTCGAGGATGACACTGGACTAGGTATAAACTTGGTTTTTCTTTGGTTTTTGGGTGTTTTTTATATTCATTTTTGTTTAAAAAAATTGAATGACAAGACAATGAAAAGCTCTGAATAATGAGATATGCAACAGTTGAGTGGGTACAGATAACATTATACACCTGACTGACACTGGTGATAAATCCAGGTAGTAATTTCTCCCTAGAAAATTAGCCACAAGGTCAGGTAACCACTAACCTCTGACCCCTCAGCTCTTCATGCACTTGTGGTCATACCACAGGATTTCTAGATGCTTAAGCAATGTTTTTCCTCTTCTGATTTAATGCCCTACTTATACATACCACACACATAATTAATTGGGTCCAGGTTCAAAAGGGCCTTTGTTCTTGTGGGGGAAAAAACAATTAAATAAATGTCATTTCATACATAGTACAATGAATGTCCAATTAGGGTCAGCAAATTGTTGGTCTGTACAAGGTAGTGGCTTCAGAGGAGAAATTGACCTTAATGCACATACTGGTACATTAAATGTCATTTTGCTAATGGCTCGTTAGTCTCAGATGGTTAATGTATTAATTGATCAACAACAGAAAAGTAATTCTACCACACCATTTAGACTACAGTGTCTGTATTATATGAATCTACATTTACATATACTTTAAATACTTGATAAGACAAAACTTGGTTAATCCGTTCATACTGAGGGGGCATTTCCATGTAGCTGGTTTGTTCAAATGCTGATATGTATAATATATAGTGCTGTCTCACTAAAACACCCTGTTGAAGATACCAGACATCAGATCCTCCACAAAGGCAAAATATCATACTGACACCAGGCCAACCAACAGGGCTACCATGTTAGCCACAGCTTCAACTGTCTCAGTGTACATACAATTGTGCCCACTTCAATAAATACACCTATTGTAGCACACTATAATATACAGCTTAACCTACTATGGTAACCATAGCATCAAGTGCCTATTTATTTCTCGTAAAGTACGTTTTTTCATCTTCTTTTTTTCACAAGCAGTGACTGATTTCTCTAACACCACACTTTTTTGTATCACTAGCCACTATCATATAAATGTTTCTGGCATAAATGACCAATTGACTGACTGACAAGTGGAAGTAGTTTGTTAAATCCCCCAGTCAATCAAATCCCATAAAGACCCGATCAATCTTGTCTTATTCTTACAGGTATGGTGACTAGGGTATTAAACTCTACTCAGACACCTGACAAAATACCACTTGACAAATGTTCACCAGACGACCATGGGCTTCCACCCCCCAGTAGGGAACAGTTAGACTTTGGACAGTACACCTGTCTCTATACCTATGTACCTACAGCCTGACAGCGCACCAGACATGATGATCTCCCACGACTTGAACATATCTGATTACATAAAAAAGGTAAAATCCACATATAGGTAAATCCACAAGTGTTGCCAGTGTACTCTACGCCTGTACAAATAACATACTTTCTGGTTACTTTCTGGTTAGATATGCATGTATTATAAAGCACATGTGATGTTGATCCTATTTTTCTTTAACATGTAACTAACATGTGTAAATCCATTAACTGAACCGTATATAAAACAATATCCTCTAGAGCATGACATATGATATAAGACAAAGTTAATTACATGTAACAAAAAGAGTTGATTTCGATCGATGTACAAAGAATGAGCTAAATACTTTTGTTCTATTCTATCATTGTTCATTAGTGTAGAGTCAGACAATGAAATACCAGGTGAGAGACAATGTTAGGAATTCTTCGTGGTTTTACTGGTCTATAAATTAGAACAAATGACAGCGTGATGCAATTAGAAACATGTGTATTACAGGCCTAACACTACTGTAATCTTACAGTGTTCTCCTAATATATAAAAAATAAACAATTACAAAAAAATACTCTTTCACCAAATCACATTGAAATCAAGACTCAAACTGGTATGAAAATAATACAAAGAGTCAATTGTTGTCATGAGCTCTTTGTTATCTATCAAAGGTGTACGTAGGTTATTATCAGTAGGTCTGTGACAGTGACTGAATTGTGAGCTTCCAATATAAATAAATCAAATGTCAAATTCAATAGACTCTGATACATACAAAAGCATGAGGTAAACAAAAAACAAACTTACATTTCTATATATCACCTAACTTTGTATCATATCATATAGGTATCTACACTGCACATAACACATATATACACGTCAGTACAAAAAGTAAATGCCTGACAGAAAAAAGTAACCACATTGTAGTCCAATTGCTTCCTCTCAGCGGAGCATCCAGGCGTTTAATTGATACATAAAAGTCCACTTTTCCCATGAGCCTTTATGGCATTTTCTTCATAAACCAGCATCGTTGTGTTTCTTTTCACTACGTTTTCTAGTCAGACTCATTTTTTCTCAGAGCTCCTTTTTCCAAGTCCTCTTAGTGCCAATAAATTAGATGATGTGAATAAGTCTAAGGGCCTGGTCTGAGTTTCTGAGTCCCCCTAGTTTCAAGAGAGATGTCCCTGTCCTCTGAACCTTAACACTTCACCCATTTACCTGCCCCATTCTATCTGCCTTTGTGTAAAGCCTTTCTCAGGCCTCAGAAATAGATAGCCAATTGTTGTCACCACATAATCTTTATCAAACCTGAACAGAGTGACTACAACGGTCCCTTGTTGGAGAAATCCTTTGGGGAGGGAGAATATGTTTACCATAAGTGAAGATTAAAAACTGGGTTAGAAGAATTTGAAAGGCTAATGTAAATAGAAGAACTCGAACAAGCACCTGTTCTGTAATGGCAGGTACAATAGCTTCATGAAGGACTGATCAGCAACAAAGGTCATCTTTGTCCTTCACAACAGAACATTTCAACACACACATGTGAATCAGCCAATGTAGCACCTACCACAGAACGTTTCATAAGCTAACGATGGCTGAAAGTTTCATAAGCTAGCGATGGCTGCAAGTCCTTAACAACGAAACATTTCAGAACTACACTCACCTGGGCTTATAAAACTTGAACTGACAACAAGAAAAAGCATTTTGTCCAAGGAGTCTGATGTATAACTGAACAAAGATAGACTCATGCTTTGGTTTTATAGATCATATCACAGGAACTGTGTAAGCAATACCACTCAGAACAATAAATAATGCCATAAATGTATATACCCTTACAACAAATTGCATAGCATTAACAAAAAGAGCATCATAAATTATTGACTACAGGCAAACACAAGTAGCTGCAATAAAAGACTTCTATATTGGGAAATCTAAATATACCCCTTATGATGTGATATACTTTATATGTACTGACTGATTTCATTTAGAGTTTTATGATGCACTTCAGAAATGAGCACAGTATGACAGAAGCCAGGCTATCAGGTGACTTGGCAGAAGTCAGAGGAAGCACCATAACGCACCAGGTAACTCACACAAGGTAAGTGTCTCTTGTAATACAACACTGGAGGTAGAGGTGAGCACATGAGTGGATGCAGACTGGCACAAGATTATGCATAAAATAATCCAAGGATTCATGTTCATCCTGATGGTATGTGATATGTAGGTACATTATTATCTATCTGGTAGCACATGAGTAAAGTGTATGCATGCTTACATACAATGCTAACATTATATTAAATGTAGGTAAAATCATACAATGTATATGACATTT
Source organism: Acanthopleura granulata (assembly GCA_016165875.1). NCBI lineage: Eukaryota > Metazoa > Mollusca > Polyplacophora > Chitonida > Chitonidae > Acanthopleura > Acanthopleura granulata. The sequence continues at coordinate 3,699,534 of JABBOT010000008.1, forward strand.
TATATGCAAAAAGCTAAAATGAGTCCAAATTTACACATACATATTTGTATTTACCTCCAATAAGAAAATCTAAAAATTTGCTCCAGAACAATCGCTTCAACAACAAGCCATAATGCAATAATACCGTATTCTTGAGATCACCATTAGATTAGATTCACCATTTATCTCACAAAAAGGTAAGTATTTAATTGGTGAAAATGTTCAAACTTCAGTCCATGCTGAAAGCAGTGAACTCAGCTTTTATTATAGACTCTGCAACTTCCTCAATAAAGCAGTTTCCTAGGAACTTTAACAAAAAACTGCCTGAATGACGCATGCTTATAAATGAAACATGTGCCCACCCAGTGAGTGATCTGTGTGAACCCATCAGGATCCAGAGCCTCATTATACAGGATATCCATGAGCGTTATGTTAAGTAGCAGGCAGGTTCTAAGTACAAATTAAACAAGTGAGGAATCTTACTTAGTATTCAAAACTAAAAATAATAACAATAATATCCTTCTGCTTGACAGGAAATGTTACAGACTGCTACTCTTGTAAATGTTTGTTGCTACATGTAAACCTATGAAACCTGAATTCCAAGCAATAGTTATTTCACTGATTTTACTTCCACTACTTAAAAGTATAAAACTGCCTACCTTGTGTGTTAAGGCAATCCCTGTAGACATGATTGGGGCATACAGGTCGCAGCCCTCCGGTGAGTTCATTAGCACAGGTGAGACAGGGGAAAAAGCATACAGGTAGAGCACAGGTGACAGCTTTGGTTCTCTGAGACAGTTTGATAGCTCAGGTCATGTAGGCTTCTTAAGGCTGCCCTTGCCAGTCTCAGGTAGTATCACAGGTAGGCCGACACTACCTCATCCCACAGCCAGAGATATAGACTGGTCCCAGACATGGGGATAAAGAACAATGGGAGATTTCATTGTTACAGTTACAGGGGAGATGACTGTGGACTGCAATCTGAGCAACTTCTGACAACTCCTGTCACAATGATCATCTGTACTCAGTGTGAAGTGAATACAATACAGCCATGAAGCTGACACAATAGCAGTGATAATGTGTCATTGAACTTGTGTTCACCTGGGTGATTTTACACGGTCTGGTAATCAGCACACCTATGGTCCTACAAATGACCCTCCGATCATGATTCCTGTGGCCAGACAGAGCGCCCTAAGAGACGGCCCCTTGACAATGACACCAGATCCGAACTGCTGATAGCCAAATCACCTATCTCACCTAGACATGATAGATTTCCTGCCTTTAATATCCACATTAGGACTTTAATAACAAACTCTTACAGAGGTCACCTAACAAATTGAAATAACACAGATCTATATTCACATCATGATATCACTGTCTCCATATAGCAGGTACTAAAAGCTGTGAGTTTAATGTTGATATTTAAGTTAATCCCTTCCTTCTATCAACTCAATCTTCTCATTTACCAGATCAAAATAAATAGTTGTGTAATTAAAACTAACTTGTTTGAGTGGCATTTAGAAGTTGGGGTGGAAGTACACAAGACAAGTCTTTCTTATGGATATACACTTGATAACGATGTTAGTATCTACATCGAAACATCGTGTTAATAAACCAGGAAGTTGTATATCCATAAGAATTTAAACTAAGTTAATATAAAATATAAGGTAGAATGAAATATTTTTTTCAGCATTCTCCTGTGACTATGAATACATAAAATAACGGTATAGGCACATCAAAATAACGGTATAGGCACATCAAAATAACGGTATAGGCACATCAAAATTTCAGTCAAAAGTATTTCATCCTGTGACAATCATATTAACTTTAAATTCTGACCAGTAAGTCTCATTTTATAGAATAAACAGCTGATGGAAAAATGAATAGAGCTTTATTTATTTTGTTCCCTTGATCGGTGTGTTCCACTGTGGTCAGAGGCACATCTACCATGCTTCATGCAGTCGTGTTTACTGATGGATTAGATGTACCACCTAAACACACCAAGTGACTGACGAACTTCATCATACAAATACAGCTCAGCTGCCCCTGTTTGAAATTCTAGCCCTACTAACCAAGGCCTTATCATCTTTATGGTGAACCCCTTATACCACTCTGCCAGTGAAGGCCAGAGTCGGCATTGATCACCTAGCCTTGGCCGCAGCTCGGGAGCTGCATGAACTTGAAGGTCAGAGACATGGCAAGATCACCTAGAGTCCAGCCCACACGTAACACATGGGATGACAGGGTTACGTGTCAACGCACCAAAGGAAACAACTTGATACAGATGAAGAGCTTTTAAGACGCCTACTGCATGTGCTCACTTAATTGCTTGCGGCCCACAGGTCCCAAGATGCCAACAATGATCAGGCTTCCCAGAAACCCAATACCTTAGCTGTCCTTGTGTAGAGGACATACAGGAAACTGGAGTCGGTCAGCATGAGGGCTGAGTGTCACATAAATTACACCTGCTAATAGAGGCATCCTGTGGTCAGTGGGACGGACAGGTAAGTCTTTATCAAGGACCCTCACCAACCTGGAACATCCGCAATGTGATTGGCCTCAATCTGGAACACGGGCAATATGTGATTTGCTCAACCTAGAACACTGGCAATGTGACAGGCTTCAACCTGGAACATGGGCAATAGGACTGACTCCTTTATCTGGAATGCACACAATGTGATGGTTCAACCTGCATCAATAGTAATGTGGTTTAGGTTCAACTTACAGAATAGTCAACCCGATTTGCTCAACCTGGAACATTGGCAATATGATTGGGCTTCAACCTGGAACACTTACAATGTGAGCTTGGCTTCAAACATGAACAAGCCCAATGCAGCTCAGCTAACTTTAGAGAAACAGAAAAATTCTGTGCAATCTTTTACATAACAGCCTAGAAGCCTCCTCCAAACCTCCACACCACAGACCACCAAGAGCAACAGAACCAGACAAAGTGTGACGAAAACAATAAGCTATGAATGTGGGAATAGACGTGAAAATTAGATTATGTCACACATGTAAGCATATACTGAACCCCCCCCCCCCATTTCTCAGATACAAACTTCTGATATCTCAAAAAATGATTCTTACTTCACAAATATCGAAAGGGAAAATAACTTCTCAGTTTTCACTTTCCCTTAAATAAATTGTATTTCAATTGATTCCTTATCCATGATACTTTAAATTTTAAATAAGAACTGTTTGATTCCATATAAAGTCCTCCAGGAGTTGAAAATGGAGGGGCTAGCACATGGATGTACAAGAATACAACAGAGTGATCTTTCAATCCGACAGGTAAGAACTCCATTTAATGGTCTGACACCAACATCATCGATCATGGCATTACCTCCATGCTGCTCCTGTATGGTAGAAAAGAAGTGTCCAGGGCCTGGGCATGTCTATATCCCTGTTCAGAGTAATCAATCTGTGTGCCCATTTACCTGTGTCCACATGTCCGCACTGATTGATCGCCTCAGGTAAGGTTAAACAACAGACTAATCCTGACGTAAATATATATGCCAAACTGCAGCTATTATGGTAAAGTGTAATCTAAACGTCTAAAAAGCTTTGTGTTTGTGGACTGTCAGTACATTCAGACCACCCTATGCTTTCTCGGAGACACTTTTTTTTTTTTTGTATATGAAAAGGTAACCTGAAATTCAACTCTCTCAATAAATTTTGGACACTTTGGACAAAAAATCATACTTTATCACTTCAAAGAAATTTAAAATATATACATAATATATACAATGCATATCAAAATAAATAATTATACAGGAAAACTAAGAAATTATGATTGATAAAAAAAGAGAATTAATAGATGTCAAAATGCGGCTATTGCTGTGGAGTACATTGGGATAATAAAAAGGCTACCTGTACATGAACAGTCAGTACTTCAGATCTGACCCCTAATCCCATCCATCAGTCCCCCACTGTACTAAAGTCTACATTCTGCTCATAATCTGGCCAAGGCAGTCCAACCATGGGCTATCGAGGCATGTCAGTGTGACCCAGGCTCCATGAGGTATGTTCTCAATGATACAACCACAGCTTCATTTCCTGAAGTAACAACATTATATTCCAGGTGTAAGACTATAATACAATATACAGCTCCTGTATTAGCAATGTAGGTGAGAATTAAAGTAAAAATTATAAAAGCTCACTATATACCAGTACACGGTAATGTAATCCTACCCAAATAGTCATGGTCGAACCCGATGCTGGGCTAATGTACATGTAGCGTGTTTTGTAGTATGTTACATTTAACCACTCAGGAAACAGAAACACCAGATGCTGTCTGAAACAGCATACCGCTCACCTGTTGTGGCCCCGCCATTGGTTCTGCCTAATAATTAACATCCGCAGATGTTATCTGGCTTCTTTGTTAATTGTATGCACGGCTGGAGCTTGATTAAATTTAAAGGTACAACTTTTTCCTAAAAGAAATATTCAAAGTTCTGTTTTGCTCCATCAAAAACTGTCACAGGTTTCATGGGTACAGCTGCACAATGGTGCACCAAAACAAGGATTCCTCCGGAGCTGCAGTAGATATCCAATCACAGATGGGTGCGGACCTCAGTGCCCTGCTAACAAGGTTCTACAGGTATACCCCAGGTAAGGTGTGGTCTTCTTAAAAGCTCCTTCAGCAAACATTTTACATGGTTTTGAAGACCGGTATTAAAACCTACCTGAACAAAGGAAGATTGTACTACATGTAGGTAATGCACCCATGTGGACAGCACACCATTATTACACAACACAGGTGAACTGATCCCAATGTCTATGTATTGACTAAATGCAGGTAGTATAATGATTTAAGTCAAAGACAAGGGAACACCTCTACTGATTACACAGGCTACATAACATGTTATAATTGTCAGGTTGAAAAACATTAATCTACACAGGTAGCAAATCAAAACTTATATAGATCACCTATTGATTAAATGGTGATTTCTTAATGAGAATTTATCAGACAGATTGAGAGTTAATTAAATACTGTCAAAATGGAATCACACATCTGCAGAAAATCAGATTTAACGAATATCATCTGAAATATATGTTGGCAGATGGTACCTCACCATATAAATGTGAACTGGAAAGCTAAGTGTGTGTATTAATTCTTAATTCATAGGTGTTTTGAATAAAAAATTCTTGATTGGTGTTTTGCTGTGGCCCAGTATCCCTTTTCACTTGCTGGCTGGGACTTGCACAGATGGCATTTTGATATAATAAAGAAGTATTTCAGATCTGATTACTTTACACTCTTTTGTGTCTGAATGTCTTTTTGGAAGAACAGTTTCATTTTTGACAAATAAGGATATTATTAAATAAATGCAGTCTTCCAAACATATCACTTTCTACTTTAAAATCTGGTCAGATAATACAGGTACAAAATCAAACTGGGTAGGGCCCAAGGAAAACTGTCACACCTTGTCAGCAACTTAACAAATCTCTTGACATATATCAACAGTTTAACCAACAGAAGTCTGATTCCAGCAAGTGACTTCATTGGTCAAAACAGGTCAACCAGTGAGGACAATCTATCCTTCATTTTTTTTACTACTGGGTGTGTCCCTTCCTTTTTTTATCTGGAGAGAGTACCACGAACATTTTAAAATCAAAATCTGACATGTAAAAATCATACATGAAAACTGTATCGCTCAAGATGATACTTATGTTTTTAAGACACACACCTGTGTGACAGTAATCAGACTACCTGGTCGGGCAGACCAGTCTTACCACAGCACAGGGTGGGGACACAGGTAGAACAACCTGACCACTATCTCTGTCACACGTCAATATTGACACAAAGTACATGTAGAATAGTCTGTTCAGTAATCCAATGTCATCACAACCCTATAACATTGCTGTAAAACCCAGGAGATTATCCCCAGAGCAAACATATCCACTGTTTGCTCTCTCCCACACCAGTGTAAGAAATCGTGAGTTAAAGCTGTAACCATCTGAATAGATGAGAAAACAGAGCGTCAGGAACTAGCACATGAATGATAGAAGATTGCTACTGTACCAGTGTAAGTACAAAACACTGAGTAGAGAAGAGTGCAGTGGGTGAGTGGAACTGTTCAAGGCAGCCGTCTGAATCAAATGACACATGAAGCTGAGTCCATACCAGTATAAAATCACACCAAAATGTCAATGGTCATTTACAGGTATATTAAAATAAAAATTAAATAAAATGTCAATTGGGAAGTGTTGCTCTTCATGCACATATATCCCATTAACTACAATTACAAAGAAATTTACATACCTCTAGTGTACAGACCTTTGTCTAAATAACCATCATTACTTAAACATGGCTGTGCCACTATGGCAACTGAAATTTGATATAAATGGTTAAGTGCAGGCATGTTATTGCAGTATTCTGTGAATTCTGTGCATATTATAAGCTATCCCTATGTACATGTAGTGTATTAAAAAGACCCTGTGTATACAGGTATACATATAGCTATAATACAGATCATAGCTCTCTTAATATGGATAAGACTATAGCTGCAAAGTAGAATGTATATAGCATAGATAATGCTTGTATATAGCATGGCTAGCCCTGGATATAGATAGCTTGAGTAACTGTTTATGCTGTGTTATGTAATGCATATACAACAGCCAATCCCAGTACATAACACACATACTGAAGTCCTCCATGGAGCAAAGGCTAAGTGTGTCATGAGCAGGTGTTGAACTCCTGAAGACCATTATACTGTCAGTACGTGAAGCTATATATGTGTACTCTAACTACAATACACTTATAGCTATTGGAGAATCTTGCTCCTACAAGAGTCCTTGGCATGTTGAACCCTCAAATTAGCTGGCAAGGCCTTTGGTGAACATATCTCAGCCTTCACCTATTTCATCCTAGTAAGTAATAAAGGCACATTACACGCCCCTTGTATAAAGGACAAAGGAACCTTGCAACATCAAGGCCATTCAGATGTAAGTTAATGGTTTATGGATAGAAAAGGCGAAGAGAGTGGAATTTAGCCTTCAGCAGAGCTATAAAAGGTTGATAGATGACATAGCAATGATGTGTTTTATTTGGAATAGGAAGATTGGGTGCCTATAGCCTTGTACTGTTAGCAGGCTACCCCATGATGCTGACATGGTGGTATAGACATCACATTCCCTGAGTCATAGATGTATGGGTCATCAAAGGCCAGAGTTGCCACCGAGAGATACGTCCAGGCACTAATCAATACTAGAGGTGAGATGATTGGCCAGCCTGGACCAACAGCCCGCCCCCAGCCCGGAACGACTAACAGCCTGCTAGCACAGCCAGCTTAGGTTGTACAGTCTGTTATTCGTGCCGATTTGACCACAGAAAGCTGTGGAGAGACTTGAACACAGTGCCTGTATACAGTTTACAGAAGGCTTCCTCTGACCACAACATGTGCTATCTGGAGAGTGTCCAGAATTTCAATGTTCACTTCTGATTTCAATGTTCAAAGCGTTACAATGATTGATCATATCACAAGGAGCTAAACGTCAAGGATTCTGACGGCTTGCTTTCAAAACCTTTAGCTAAATGTTGCTATATTAAACGATTTACCAGTTGTCATATTTTTTGTAATGATGGCATGTCCTAACATGCAGGAGTACAAATAAGCTTCTAAGCATTTTTTTGTTTCGTTTACTGAATAAATCGTTCTAAACACAATAAAGCTTCAGTTAATGATGCAGGCTTTGTGTGCCATCTAAACCTCTAGTATTAATTTAAAGGGAAGTACCATCGAAAAGGGCAGTCAGGAACTAAACTTATTTTCAAAATTTCTACTGACAAAAAGTATAGACAAGAAAGGGCATTATAATGACACAATGTCAAATATGCCCCAAAATTAAAAAAAATAATTGTGTTGATCTTTTTTGTTTATTACTACACTGCTAATTTTTGTACTGAATTTTACGATCATCATTTCACGAGTTATAAATCTTTTAACAGTAAGTCCATAAATGTATTGTTGTTACATAGGTAATGAGACATGTCCTTGGAAGTTTTACCAAGGTGAAATAAACATCCGTGTGACAGCATAATTGGACTACTGAACACTCCATTACGGAATGTCCTTGACCACGCAGAGCCAAAATATACAACTGTAGGATGCTACCTTGGCAACAGTTTTTGACTGACAATAACAAAACAAAAAACGCTGCCTGAATCTAGGCAATATAAACTGAGATTATTTATGTGTCTGTCATGACAAAAGCTTATACAGAAGGTCAAATGTATATATCCATTATCAAAAAACATGCTGTTATGTGCAAACGATCATGTATCTAGTGACAACTGTACAACAATGGAACTGTCATGCCACAATTCATGTGAATGATTAGACCCACATGAAAAATTTGTTTGTTTCAAGAAACAAGCCAATTTGTGAAGTTTGCGTAGGTAAATTGGCTTATTATTGATTTTAAAGTTGTTTTTTGAAGGTAGGTTCTAAAGAGTACACATTAAGTGTGAAAGTCCTTCTAGAAATTATCTGTTAACAAATTTTTCCTCCAACAATCTGATTTAGTCTTGAAATTAAATTAGCCCAAATTAACATTTTACATTCGTTCAATAACAACCCAAATGCAGCAAGCTTAAATGCTAAAATGTCCAAAAAAAAAAAAATTCACAGATTAAGATGTTGATTTTAGTAAAATGGTTTTTGAGGTATAGCATTGCCCCCAAACAAGCTTTTAATTTATTTCTTGGTCTTATAGTTTTGTTAATGAAGCTTTTATATGCTGGCAGCCTTACTCAAGACAACTTACAATAAGATGTACATACATTCGAAGAAAATCGCAAAATCTGGAACATGTATGGAGCTACTTCAGATAAAATGGCACGAAATCTTTCTGTTAAGACAATGCCGAAATCATACAAGCCTACGTGTATATGATCCCTGACAATCAGACGAGGTCACAATGCCAACAATAAAGCCGTCAATTCTTGATCCTTGCCACGTCCTCATGTTCACATCATGGCAATGGATATGAAGGCACTGCACCACATAGCATATTCATTGCATCATTTGTTATATAACAGCCCTGCAACAAATAAAGGCCAAATCCTGAAGTATTCAGAATTTCTATGCATAACAGGATGGCGCACACAGCCATGCAGCTGTATTATGTAAGAAATTCGCATTACACAGTTTGGCCTCCAACATGAATACAGGTTTGTAAATTGCTCATTTTTCCAAATTCTGACAGTTGTATTAATCATAGAAAATCGTTTCTTTTTTTTTTTTTTGTAAGGTAGGATGATATCCTACAGGAAAAATCCAAGCTTCAGCGTCACAAGCAATTAATGCCATACAAGAATAAGCATTCCATCATCAAAGCCATGACTAAAATTACACAAAATTGTCAGTAGTACATTCCTTGATATCAACCCAACACGCAATACACGAGTGTGAGCTACCTCACAGCCCCATACCCTGTTTTACCCATTTACCCTCAAGCATTACGACCACCAACGGTCATCAGGTGATCGAAAATGTTGACGAATTACGGCAGTATGATGTCAAAATTTCATTGTTCTGCAACACCGGAAAAATCACCAAGCATCTAGTGTGACTTATAATGTGGCCATATTTTCATTGTGCTATGACCAGACACAACAGTGTTTCATTCCCAATGAAGACATCAGCGCTATTTCCCAGTGTAACAGCTATTAGGTAGCCTAGGGGTCAGGCACAACAGTGTTTCATTCCCAGAAGACATCAGCGCTATTTCCCAGTGTAACAGCTATTAGGTAGCCTAGGGGTCAGGCACAAAATTAAAACCTGCCAGGCAAAGGACGTTATGTTTTGAAATATTCCATGATGAAGTGAGTCTGACCGGATAAACTCACTGTCTGTACAGACAGCTCTGACCACAGAAATGTCTACATGCAGTCAATACACAACACAACTATTCTAAAGAGTTTACATTTTTAGCATCAGTATAAACAAATTCTGCGATGAGGACTAAAAAATTCTGCGATGAGGACTAAAAAATTCTGCCATGAGGACTACAAATTCTGCCCTGAGGACTACAAATTCTGCCCTGAGGACTACACTCTGTTATAAATTCGATTTATACCATACAGGCATATAAAGGGAGGAAGTCCTTCAATCTGTACAAAGTAGTAATTATAGCCCATTAAGTGGTCAATTCAGGATTAGAATGACTTCCCGATACACTCTCTATCCAGATCTAAGCTCCTGCCCTGGACTTCCATAAAACCCAGTTTGTGTCATATTTCACAGATGTATTAGCAGCAGAGTGACAACAAAACGAAGCGCATTAAACTGATGGAAATAATCATTTTGATTATGAAGTGGAAAACTGCAAGACTGTAAGTGCTTGGTCCATGAATAAACAATGTAAAACAGCATTCTGTAGCAGCCATGGCAACTTTGTCAACATTGTATCAGTGGGGTAACATTGTACATATGTTATATCAGTGGAATAACATTACATTAAAGTAGGGGCCTCTGCAGCCCAGTGGGTTAGCGCACTAGCACGGCGCAATGACCCAGAAGCCTCCCACCAATGCAGTCGCTGTGAGTTCAAGTTCAGCTCATGCTGGTCTACTCCCCGACCGTATGTGGGAAGGTCTGCCAGCAACCTGCGGATGGTCGTGGGTTTGCCCCACGCTCTGCCTGGTTTCCTCCCACCATAATGCTGGCCGCCATCATATAACAGAAATATTCTTCAGTGCGGCGTAAAACACCAACCAAATAAATACATTACATTAAAGTATATCACTGAAGCACAATTACGATCATGCATGGTGGTATCAGTAGTGGTGTGAAAATTATGCTACCTGGGTAACACTAAACACTGGGTTGTAAACATTACACCTTTAGAGGAGTATAACATGGGATAACATTCTAAATTGTATCAATGAAGTTCAACATTGCAAGCACAAGTAGATGTGTTAGAGAGTAAATGTATCAGTGATAGCTAACTTGTAAGCATTGTATAAAGACGTAACATGGAAACTATTCCGTCAGTAAAGAAATACTGAAAATGGGCGGTAAACCTCCAAAGCTGATCAGAGGTCAGCAGATTATTGATCAATAGCCAAATGTTTACAGGCCCAGATTTTGTGAAATGTCACATTAAGTACATATTAATATGCCATATTAACATTACACACATGTACTTTGAAGGGAACTTGCATGCAAGGCTATAACAAGACACCAAATTGCCTATCAAAGGACTCCACAGTGTACACGGTGTATGGTAGAGGGGTCTCACCTTGGGGGCACTGGCTGGAGACAGTGCCTGTTCCCTGGTATCTTGTCTGGATGCTCATTCCTCAGTACTAGATCAGGGTGACCTTCACAGTACCCCAGGGGGTGGTAGGTAGGGGTGCGGCCAGGCTGCACGGTGCTTCCACCACCTTGTTAAGATTGGTCCTGTTTTTGTGGCATCTCACTCCTTTCCTCCTCCGTCACGAAGAATCTGGAGGCCCACTCTGGAACCATTGATCTAGCATTGCTCAGTAGACCTGCCTCTGCATAGTATTACCACAGTCAGTGTATTATATCGTAGTCAGCCTGAGCCAGCCAGCCAGCCACTGACTGGACCACTGTCAGTCTGATCCATACATATACATCTATCAGAGCCCGGCACCATGCATGCATCCACTGTCTTTGGCCCAGGATACACACACGTGCCTCAACAACCACTGTGCAGCCTCCTCCCTAAGGGCCCTGGTCATTTATTAAACATTGGGAATCGTGAAGAGTAACTCTGTCTGCCCAATCACAGTCCAATGTTCCTTACACGTGATGGCTAGGTTCCACTAGGTTTCCTGTCGGACAGGAGCTGTACCGCTCCGTGGAAGCAATCTCAGACAAATCGATCGACTGTTAAACGATCTGTAATGTATTTGACTAGGATCAGCAAGGCATGGTGACCTAATGTAGCATGGAAGTACAACGGGGAGCGACCACAGCATAAGCACCTGTGGATGGCAAGACCAGGATATGCAGGCACACGTACATAATGTCCTTGTAATCCAGATCAACACTGGAATTATCATCACAGTCTATCGAATCACGAGACCCAGTCTCATTCAAGCACTCACACCATAACTGCTGTACTTATTTATTCATTTATTTATTTATATATGTTGTTGTTCAAATTCCAACTTGAGATTCTTCCATTAATATACAATGGCTGTCATTTCGATGGATAAGTAAACTGACAAAGTTTCCCACACGTGACGACAGATGCAAATAAAATGTATCACAATCTGTGACTGCAATTTTGAGAATGTTGTCATGTACATATTCCCAGGTGCAACTTATTACATGTGACAATCTTAAAGCTTCCGATGGATAAGCCTGCATGAAAGCATCCTGTGTGAATGGGAAATTCACTGCAATGTTAGAGGTAAGTTGTAGCATTTATTGTTATCGTGATATCATATTAAAACAAAAAACAACATGAATTTACAGTAATAACTATGAAGGGGTGACTTTGTATCAAAGTAGAGAGAAGTATTATTATTAAAACTAAACTGGAATCCACATTCCTGCATTCTCTAACCTTTCACAGATCTGAATCAATTCTTCTGTCATTTCATTATGGTGACAGAAATGACTCTGAATTACATGTCTATCCTGTACATGTAATGAAGTACTTCACTTCACCTAAGGTTTAGCATGTCAAATTGCCCTTTCAGAAGGACATTAAATGTCTTAAAAAGATACTTTTGATGTAAGCACTTAAGTTTTCTGGCAAGAAATTAAATCAAGAGATGGATGAATCAAGCAGAATTAAGCAAAATGTGTCACTTGAAAAATCTTAAACCTTAGGTTAAATTGAAACAAACAGCCGTTTATCAAGGATGTCTCTGTCAAAACCACAGTGCAGCGCAATGCAGCCACAGTAAGTTTTGTTGTTGTTGCTTGCTTTTGGAGGGGTTTTCTTTTGTGATGCACCATGAAAAGGGAATGGACAAGACAAAGGCAAGTTAGGTCATCCCAAAACAAATGGTTTGATTACTGTAAATGGATGTTGAACATTTCTACAGAAAAGTGTTTGGAAATTTGTTTGGAAGATAAGATGATACCATACTAGAAAAAAATTATACTTCAGCACCCAAAGTATTTTATTCTATGACGGTTATTTCCCTCTGAAAAAAAACACTTTTGTGGGAGGAATTTTAAGTCACTTACAGTATTTCCAGAAAATCATTTTCCAAAGGCATACGTTTTTCTTGCAGACAAAACATGATAATGCCATTCCTGATACCTTGAATTTAGTTCCATCAACAGAACAATTGATAGAGTCATAAACAACCTAGACAAGTTTTGATTACAAAATATTTTTCACTGCAGCCACCACTCGTGATGAAATAGCTGCTTGCAAAGATTAAACATATAAATAGTCATATCAAAACACACACACAATATTTATTTATTTATTTACTTGACTGGTGTTTTATGCTGTCCTTAAGAATATTTCACTATACAACAGAAGCCAGCTTCACTGTGGGAGGAAACCGGGCTGAAACCCACGACCATCCACAGTCTGTTGGCAGATCTGCCCACATACCGCCAGAGAGAAAGCCAGCATGGGCTGGACTTGAACTCACAACAACATCTCAATGAGATGAGAGGCTCCATGTGGCGCAAGCACGCTCACCACTTCAGCCACCAAGGCCGCTCACACACACCACACCCCCACACACCCCACCCCCACACACCCCACCCCCACACACCAACAAACACACACACATAACAGACAATGTTTACAACTGGAAATGGTCACAAAAGTGTCCAGCTGTACTAAACCATATGGTTAGTCAATCATTCCAAACGCTGGAATTAAATTTCTTCATATCAGAAAAGCAGAAAATCAGCCTGTGCTGAAGACAAAGACAGGTACTGTGGTCTGTCTGTTAGCCTAACCAGATGTAGTGATAAATGTAAAACTCATGTACGTCCAGACATAAACGTGTGATAAAGCATTTAATTTCTTCTTAATACTATCACAATACTCTGGGCAGAGGTATTTCATTGAGTGAAAACAATGCTGGCATTGTAACCAGGTTTCATCACCACCTTCCATTCAAACTCTAACCTCCATCTGTCACTTAGCGATGTGGCAGGAATGTAGGGCACATACTTGTCTACAGGTGTCAGCTTCAAAGAGCACATCTGACACAGGTAAGCTGATGCCAGATTAGCTGCCAACATGTCCAGTATCAGAAGCCAGCACCACTGCCTGAAAACTTCTCCTTAAATCTGACAAATTCATCCAGAAACAAAAATCTTCACAAAACTTTTGTCTTACATAAGAGATTACCAGCACGGCATACATGTATAATCCACGCATTTTGAGTTAAACTCTAGAGTGCACGTGTATGAAAGCTTGCCCATGGGGTTATGAATGAAAGCCACCAGGCTCAGCGTGGAGGAAACCATCCCACCATGGCATGTAAGCACCTGCCCAATCTTCCTGAACCTACAAATGACCCAGTCAAAGATCCTTTGCTTCTTACTACTGTTTCACTGTTTTTGGGGTTTTTTTTCATTTTTTTGTTTTGTGTCGAGGAGCTTTGAATTACAAGCAGTGATGTGGGAATCATGGCGTCATAACGTTGTTGACAATGTTCATTCAACATTCTTTTGTGACGCTGTGTTGTTGGTGTCTCCCTATTCTCTCTATTGTTGTGTCCTCAGACACACATAGCATCTGCTGCAGCGTATAGAGTTATACCTGTCTATCACATGGCTATTACTGTCCAATTAAAGCAGAGGATTTTGTCTGATGCAGGATAATCACTAATATCTGATTTACAGTGACAGCAGTCCGGAATATGGTGGGACCAATTGTGGTGGCATGTCTGGTGTCAGTATTCTTAAAATGAGTGAGGTAGCATGTTTGGTGATGGCATACTGTGACTGAGTCTGGTGTCGGTTTGCAGTGACTGGGTGGGGTATCATGTCAGATGTCCACAAACTTTGATTGGGTGGTATGCCATGTCTGGTGTCAGTTTACTGTGGTTCGGTGGGTAGTCATGTCTGGTTTTAGTGTGCTGCTACACTACTAGGTGTCATGTCTGGTGTCAGTGTACTGTGACTGGGTGTGGTGTCATATCTGGTATCAGTGTATTATTACTGGGTCTTGTGTCATGTCTGGTATCAGTGTACTGTTACTGGGTCTGGTGTCATGTCTGGTATGGGTGGGTGGGTGAGGTGTCATATATGTCTGGTGTCAGCACACTGTGACTGGGTGGGGTGTCATGTCTGGTGTCAGGACAAGGTGACTGGTTGTGTCAGTGTACTGTGACTGGGTGTGGAACCCTCTCAATGTCATCCCATTAGGGCAGCAATGCAGGTAATCTTCCACATAGAAACAATTCCTTTATGATAAATGCAACATTTAACCAGAACCAACTATTAATTAAGCCAAACAGAGTAAATCTGGATATCAAAGTCAAGAGAGGGGCACTGCACACCTACCACTCAGTCAACAGACAGAAAAAATAAAAACACAATTTCACACCAGTTCCTGTTGCATACTCACCTAAGTGGATGCGTCCGACTATGTGACACCTTCATTGTGTACATCCATGTCCAGGCTGTGTGACACATTCATTGTGTACATCCATGTCCAAGCTGTGTGACACCTTCATGGTGTACATCCATGTCCAGGCTGTTTGAGACCTTCATGGTGTACATCCATGTCCATGCTTTGTGACACCTTCATGGTGTACATCCATGCCCAGGCTATGTAACACCTTCCTGGTGTAAATCTATGTCCATGTTACGTGACACCTTCATGGTGTACATCCATGTCCAGGCTAAGTGACACCTTCATTGTGTACATCCATGGCTATGTCCCAGGCTATGTAACACCTTCATGGTGTACATCTATGTCCACGTTACGTGACACCTTCATTGTGTACATCCATGTCCACGTTACGTGACATCTTCATGGTGCCCAGGCTGTGTGACACCTTCATGGTGTACATCCATGCCCAGGCCGTGTGACACCTTCATGGTGTACATCTATGTCCATGTTATGTGACACCTTCATTGTGTACATCCATGTCCGAGCTGTGTAACACCTTCATGGTGTACATCCATGTCCAGGCTGTGTGACACATTCATTGTGTACATCTATGTCCAGGGTGTGTGACACTCTCATGGTGTACATACATGTCCAGGCTGTTTGAAACCTTCATGGTGTACATCCATGTCCAGGCTGAGTGACACATTCATTGTGTACATCCATGTCCATGCTGTGTGACACCTTCATGGTGTACATCCATGCCCAGGCTATGTAACACCTTCATGGTGTACATCTATGTCCACGTTGTGTGACACCTTCATTGTGTACATCCATGTCAGGTCTCCTGGACGAGGAGCATGTGGTCAGCAGAGAGAATCTCATTATACTGGTGTCAGAATAAAACAGAAAACAGAGTTTAAGGCTGCAGAGAATAAGGAGAATATGTTCACATTAACTGCCAACAATTAGAATTCAAAACCTATATTTTTCAGTTTCCTACTTTTCTTTCAACACGACAGCATAAAATGATGTTTCACAAGAGTTAAGAAACTATTTGACTGCATTCATAGACTTGGCCAAAAATTGAAATAAGGGTATCTTATTGGCACCTTTAGCTCGATTTACCCTATCTCTCCCATGTTCAGAATAGGGTGTTTCAAAAACACGAAGCCCATCCCCTCCCCCCCCGATCCCCGCTGCTAAACCCATATGGTTAAATACTCATAATATTCACTTTCAGTAACAGACTTACATGTGCAAGAGAATTACTAAAGGTTCTATTCTTTTCAATCCAACTGAAGAAATTGGTACACGCTGCTGTTTTAGGGTGGATATGAAGGCCAACTTGTGGAAATTATCAAATGGAT
Source organism: Acanthopleura granulata (assembly GCA_016165875.1). Classification (NCBI taxonomy): domain Eukaryota; kingdom Metazoa; phylum Mollusca; class Polyplacophora; order Chitonida; family Chitonidae; genus Acanthopleura; species Acanthopleura granulata. The sequence continues at coordinate 3,716,402 of JABBOT010000008.1, forward strand.
TTTTAAGTTCAGGCATTAGACAGTGAGGCAGGTAAATATCAGAAACTGTTGAAAATAGACCTCAACCTTTAATTTAATTGAACCAGCCCTTGACCAGGGGATCTTACCTCCTAAAATATCCGAGCTGAGACTCAGTAGATAAATTTTTTAGCACATTGGCCTACTAGCAGTGGTGATTGTCCAAACTTACTTCTTTTCAGATTGCCTACAGATACTTCAATACGATATACGCCTATAGCTCTGTGACAGATCAGAAATTAAAATATCATTAACGGTATCATGGACTAAACCTGAACTGAATAACACACTGGTAGGCTTATCCAGCTGCCATGCAGAGCTACTATACACCTTATCCAACAAGGAGAAACAGTCATGACAATGGGCACGTTTTCGTTTTCTTGTTTGTTTGTTTATTTTCTTTTTTTTTCTTTTGCTGTTGTTTTTTGTTTTTGTTTTTTTTTTTTTGACCACCATGTCAGGTACGCATTGTTAACATACAGAGTTGTAGTTAGTGGTAATAGTCCAAAATTGATCAGACGTTGGGATTTGTATTCGGAAAGATGCGATCGCCTGCGACGCTTAAACTCGTACACTGTGTAGGTATAAAATATACAGAATCTGGTATATTCTGATTTCATAGATTGACAAAAAACTTCATATTAAACATCTAAAATAGAAACTTGGAATCTTCAATCTTACAGGATACTTTTATCATAGTCACCACCTGTTGTAGCTGATTGCACTACCCTCCCACGCTCTCCACTGTCTGTCTCCATTTTATGGCAGATGTCGTAATATGACAACGTGCTCTGCGACAATCATTCCAGTGGAATTTTATCCTAGGTTTAAGAAATCCCGTTACAATGATGTTGTACACGTAGGTCTTTAGGTGGGAAACATAAAATGCAAATCCGGCCACACAGTAGCCTGGAGGCAGTCATTGTTTTGAGGAGAGAAATTAAACGCAGTTTTAACACACCGTAACTGATCGAACGTGTGGGCCACGGGCTCCTAGATACATGCACGACAAAATTAAAGCCTGTCAGTTTTTTTTTTTTTTTTTTTTTTACTTTAAAACTCGATTAGAGAAGGACATCCTTGAACTTCTAACCGGAAGCCAAATAAACAATATGTATGTATATGGGGGATAAGGTTAGCAACTGGAATATGGAATGGGATAAACTGTATCATTCACTCCAAAGTATTCGCTAACATTCTTTGTTTTAAATCCAAGGTAAGGGAATACCTCCTCAATCAAACTAACTGAAAACTGATCCTTGATATGAACTGGGAATTCAGTTTACTTCTCCTCCTGGGAAATGTGTACAGTGCTGTTCACCAGTTTTTGTGATATTTACCATTGATATACCGGTACAATTGTTTCAGTGGGCCATAGCAAGTCTATTGTTCTTTTTTTCCGCCATCTATATACTTATCTCAAATCATCCCTTACTGATTATATGGAGTGGGAAATGAAGATTATGAACTAATTAATGTCAGAGTATTGATAAATACATTATCCTACTGGTAATATTCATGATCAATCAAAGCTGAATGCGATATATAAACAGTGGAATGTTAGAGCCTATGAAATATGTTACATGTCGCCTTACATGATATGGGCTAGGTATATGCTTTTATATTTCTTATTGCTTAGCAAAATACCTCTATGAGAAATGGTCATTGATATCAGCACATCTTTTCTTTTTTTACCCCCACAATCTGAATATCTTTAGTGGTCATGCTTAATTATTTACCTATAGAAGCTCTTTTTCTCTTATCTTCCTCATTTTAATGGCGTAGGCCGATTGTGTACAAGCATGAGAGGCCGTCGTGCAGGGTGTATAAATACTGCATCCCGGCTGGGACTAATATAACAGATATATTTATAGTCCGATACTTCTCGTTCAAGAACAATTTTAAAGGGAAATTAGTAGCAATTTGCTGAACTTGACTGGAAAAGGGGGCCGATGAATAATAATATATAATCCATTCTTATTTATTTGTAAATGTGAGAAACACGTTGAAAGTCTATGAAATACAGATTGGGAAATCCATACATGCAAACATAGACCTAGGGTAAAATTTTAGCAGGGAGGTATATTGATTACTGCCGTAAAGTAGCCACCGACAACCCGCCAGGTTCAAAGAAAATCCTGCTGAGCGGTACGTTTGATGATTCATCTCCCACTGAGGTGTTCCTAGGGCACATTTCCGCCATTGCGCGGTATTTACGAACTGCCACATGCCTGACCGGCGCCACATCGGCACATAACCAGGTAAATAAGCTTAAATTTCTGCCTGTTTACCGTAAGGCTGCATTTTCTGGTTTGATGGCGTTTTGGTCCAAGATTAGCCCTAGAGCCATCTGATATTTTCACAGGAGCTCTCATCTACGCGCAGCCCAGTCTTGTGTAACATGTTCATTTAGTATGTGTTTAGAGACCATATTGGACTACTAGTCATGAGGAGATCCTTTGATGACGCGATCTTGTTCTCCTGCTGTGCTATCCACATTTAACGGACTGGTCTAATGAATTAGACGTTGTCTGATGCCGATACAGAGGTCAAACAGGGGTCCATTTGAAAAACCAGGGGTATTTTCCTATCCCAATTTAGGCGCTGCCTACCCTTTGAAATCTGTATGTTCCTCAATCACAATGATCAGCCGAGGGGATCGCATGCCGCAGCGGTTTTAAAACGCTTGTATTACGGCCATATCGACTGTTTTAGACCATTGCTTCAGTCAAAATTTCTCGCAGTCTGCCATGTGTTGTCAACCATCCAGAGAATCCGGTAATCTCCATGATGTGGAGTTTTCTGTGCAGGTTTTCATGCTGTTACGTACGATAGGTAGCTCAAAGACTGAAAATTCCCACAGTGTGAAGAATTTACAATAAACAAAAATGTCTAGCAGTCAGCAAGTAGTTAATAATGTGACCGCTGCCTGAAACAAGCAATGTGAACTTAAGACAAGCGTTTTAAAACCGCTGCGACTTGGCTGATCATTGCTGATTGAGGAACATACAGACTTTAAAGGATGGGCAGCGTCTAAATACGAATTGGTAGCATACAACGTCTAATTGATTGGGCTACTAGCGGACATGCCGTCTGAAGCTGAGGTCCTGAACAGTACAACAGCACCAGTCCGACACACGCCAGACATTCATGTGATTATTTCACTCAGTCTGGTGGTTGCAACATCGTCATACTTTTAGAGTTGGTTAACGGATGTAATTACAGAATTTACATTAGACATTTAGAATGGTTATTCAGCACACAGCCATGTAAGCTTTCCTAGACAGCTATGTTATTTGCCATAGCCCATGTCTTTGCCATAGCATGAATATTTATGCGAATCCATGGCATCATCAGTTTTATTATGCGCCGACAAATTATCTTGAAAAGTTGACTGAGCCGATCATACCAGTGGTGATAATTCAAGCCTGCGAATAGGTGCCTGACATTTTGAAAACACACCTGTGGACAAATTGGTGTGACCATGGTGTCCATGTTATTTATAACTGAAATAAAAGGTCGTATGGAGCATGCCACTTTCTCACCAAAGGGATGTATTTAAATATTTCATGCACCTTTTTGCAGACTTGTATTTGCCCAAGCTAGCAATAACGTATGTTCTGTACCAATAATGTACGTTCGGTACCAATTTTATAGCACTGCTTCCATGCTAAGATTCATGGAGCAAAAATTTAGAGAAGTTAAAATCAAATGCAGTGTTTAACAACAATGAAATAAATACTGGTAAAAAAATTCGAACATTCTTGTAAAGTTGAATAGGCTTGCATCTGTTGTGGACACATCATTCATTTCAGTGATTTTAGATACAGTAGGTGGAATTGTTGAAAGGAGAATTACATTGACTTGCCCGAGAAAGAATAGGAAAATGAACGGATTTTAAGATATTTTTTTAAAATATATATATATTTGTTTCAGGTCTTCTATAAAGCCTTGCCCTTTGATGTCAGGATCCTTCAGATGTCTTGATTCCACATAACAGAAGGAGTTACAAATCATAATGGCAGGAGCAGATGTTAAAATAGTTATCTCCCCGGCCGAGAATATTCCCCAGGGTAAACTGGACTCTAGTGTTGAGGTGAGAAGGATTGTGCAGAGGAGTGGCGCTGAAGGCTGTGTGTCAGTATCCCATAATCCCTCTGTCCAGGTGTATTTTGCCCTGCGGAGGAAGATTGAGCAGAGTGACGATGATTGGTTGGATGAATTTCTGCGACTGGATGGCCTTGAAAGCCTGCTGGATTCGTTGTGTCACATGACAGGGAAGGCGTTCACAAACTTCTCTGATGCTATCCTCATGCTGGACTGTGTGTGCTGTATTCGATCAGTGTTAAATAGACAGATTGGCCTGGAATTTGTGTTACAACACGAAGGGGAGAGAAGTCTGACTAGAAAACTGATAACAGGTATGTTAGCAAACTAAAAAAAAAAAATAAAATTCATACCTGGTATATGTATGTAACGGTATGTTTGTGAAATGCTATGCACAATCTGGCAATGCACAACCAGACAAATGTTTTATGCTAAAATACATTCATTTAAGTACTTTTATGCAACTTAAATTGTCTTTTTCTTTTTGAAAATGTCATGTAATTCATGTTATGCCCATTAATATCATTTGTGTTTATTCAAAATGAATGGTTTCATTATTGGCAATGTGGAACAGTTTGTATATACATGACTTGAATCTTACGCCAATTAATTGTTTTGACGAAATATTTCCGGTGCTGAATTTGTGAGAAATAAAATCTTAGATAATGTAACTCCAATAAAATTTGCAGACTTGATTATAATTACATAGTGTATTTTTCTTTGTATTTAGCGTTGGATTCTGGGAACACATTGCCCAAGAAACAGGTGTTTGAGATGCTGGCTGTAATCTGTGTCTATGGCAATAGAGGCTACTGTATTGTACAGGATGCCCTGCTACATTTCAAGGTACGACAGCAACATGTCACCAACTGTATTCAGATTGTTAGACATGCTCTTGCCTCAGTATGATGGCATATTACTGAAGTGACACATAGCCATAATCATTATTTCATTTATTTGTATTCAGGATATGGCCCAATCTTTAAGGTACACTTGTCTAGGATGTTGTTGTCACCACAGTAGATGAGCCAATCAGCTGGCCCGCTAGAATCCAGCTCATGCTGTTTGGGCTGAAGCTTTAAGTCAGGAGGGTCGTCAGGTACACCTACCTGGAGAAGGTCGAAGGTCTACCTCAGACATCCAGGCTTCCTGTATCTGTATACATGTGTTAGACAAAAATTTTGTAAATAAATAAATAAATGTCCTGGGAAGGAAATTGTTACGAGGCAGGGTCAAAGTTAATGCCATTTGCTACCACATGAAAGTACCATTCCATTGTTAATGATTGCTTTGTTTCCAGAAAGTCACGAACCAGTCCCATATCTTCAGTGTGATTGTGAACGAGTTGAAAGATGCAGACACCATTCCGTACAAGACGGCTATCCTCACCCTGATCAATTGTGTCATCATGGGCACCTCAGACCTGGTGGACAGGTGTCGTATCAGGACAGAGATTGAAGGTAAGGCCAGACCCTGAGCACCTGTCTCATCATGGGCACCTCAGACCTGGTGGACAGGTGTCGTATCAGGACAGAGATTGAAGGTAAGGCCAGACCCTGAGCACCTGTATCATCATGGGCACCTCAGACCTGGTGGACAGGTGTCGTATCAGGACGGAGATTGAAGGTAAGGCCAGACCCTGAGCACCTGTATCATCATGGGCACCTCAGAACTAGTGGACAGGTGTCGTATCAGGACAGAGATTGAAGGTAAGGCCAGACCCTGAGCACCTGTATCATCATGGGCACCTCAGACCTGGTGGACAGGTGTCGTATCAGGACAGAGATTGAAGGTAAGGCCAGACCCTGAGCACCTGTATCATCATGGGCACCTCAGACCTGGTGGACAGGTGTCGTATCAGGACAGAGATTTAAGGTAAGGCCAGACCCTGAGCACCTGTATCATCATGGGCACCTCAGACCTGGTGGACAGGTGTCGTATCAGGACGGAGATTGAAGGTAAGGCCAGACCCTGAGCACCTGTATCATCATGGGCACCTCAGACCTGGTGGACAGGTGTCGTATCAGGACAGAGATTGAAGGTAAGGCCAGACCCTGAGCACCTGTATCATCATGGGCACCTCAGAACTAGTGGACAGGTGTCATATCTGTTTTATCCTCAGATCTCAAGCATTCGTAATTGATCCATATTTTACAAGCTGTTTTCTCCTCCATCCTAAGGTCTCCAGCTTCTGGACGTGCTGAACTTCCTGAGGAAGGAGGACACTGATGAGGACTTGTCTATACAACTGGAGGTAAGTGCCACTCAGCCAATCACCTGGGTCGCACATATCAGACCGCTGTCCCTCGGCTAACAGGATGACATAATTAAATCCAGCTCTTCTGGATCTGTTTTGGCCTCATCCTGGTTTGTTAGATGCTGGGTGAAGTGCTGTACCTTTATTCCTGCTCACCTAGCCATTAAAGAGTATGTTGTGATATGTATGTAGTTCAGTGTGCTGTAATGAACTTATGAATTAAGTCACTGCTCGATCACATTGTTTTTTAAAGGCCTTGGTATCAAATAGTGATCAGCATCGTTTACAGGGCAGTGTGCTTTTGTTGAAAGCATCTGACTAAACCTCACTACAACATCGTTTACGGGGCAGTGTGCTTTTGTTGAAAGCATCTGACTAAACCTGACTACAACATCGTTTATGGGGCAGTGTGCTTTTGTTGAAAGCATCTGACTAAACCTGACTACAACATCATTTACGGGGCAGTGTGCTTTTGTTGAAAGCATGTGACTAAACCTGACTACAACATCGCTAACAAGGCAGTGTGCTTTTGTTGAAAGCATGTGACTAAACCTGACTACAACATCGCTTACAGAGCAGTGTGCTTTTTTTGAAAGCATGTGACTAAACCTGACTACAACATCACTTACAGGGCAGTGTGCTTTTGTTGAAAGCATCTGACTAAACCTGACTACCACATGGCTTACAGGGCAGTGTGCTTTTGTTGAAAGTATCTGACGAAACCTGACTACAACAGCACTTACAGGGCAGTATGCTTTTGTTGAAAGCATGTGACTAAACCTGACTACCACATCGCTTACAGGGCAGTGTGCTTTTGTTGAAAGCATCTGACTAAACCTGACTACCACATCGCTTACAGAGCAGTGTGCTTTTGTTGAAAGCATGTGACTAAACCTGACTACCACATGGCTTACAGGGCAGTGTGCTTTTGTTGAAAGCATGTGACTAAACCTGACTACCACATCGCTTACAGAGCAGTGTGCTTTTGTTGAAAGCATCTGACTAAACCTAACTACAACATTCAGTCAGACAGTAAATTCTCTTGTTATTACATGTAAATAGTGTAGGAAGTGCAATTTCTTCTACATGTGGCTCCATGGATAAAACCTTATGCCTTGTATAGAAAGGCTAAGCAAATATTGAACATTCCCTGACATTCAGCTGTCCTGTCAGAGCTGAACAGTGGAGTATTGAACCTTTAAAACCAATGGGTTCATTTGGTGACAGAGTCATTTCACTGTTGTCAGAAATTCCACGTGCACAAACACCGTGACGAGGAGGAACTGGAGAGGCGCACGCGGGTGAACATGACAGACCCGCACCAGCTGGTCAAAGAGGTGATGAAGAAGGTGAGAGAGAGAGGTTAGAGAACCACATGGGTACTGGCCACACTACACAGAGCTTAAAGAACCACATGGGTACTGCCCACACCACACAGTGCTTAGAGAACCACATGGGTACTGCCCACACCACACAGAGCTTAGAGAACCACATGAGTACTGCCCACACCACTCAGTGCTTAGAGAACCACATGGGTACTGGCCACACCACACAGTGCTTAGAGAACCACATGGGTACTGGCCACACCACTAAGTGCTTAGAGAACCACATGGGTACTGGCCACATCACACAGAGCTTAGAGAACCACATGGGTACTGGCCACACCACTCAGTGCTTAGAGAACCACATGGGTACTGGCCACACCACACAGAGCTTAGAGAACCACATGGGTACTGGCCACACCACACAGAGCTTAGAGAACCACATGGGTACTAGCCACACCACACAGTGCTTAGAGAACCACATGGGTACTGGCCACACCACACAGAGCTTAGAGAACCACATGGGTACTGGCCACACCACACAGAGCTTAGAGAACCACATGGGTACTGGCCACACCACACAGAGCTTAGAGAACCACATGGGTATTGGCCACACCACACAGTGCTTAGAGAACCACATGGGTACTGGCCACACCACACAGAGCTTAGAGAACCACATGGTTACTGGCCACACCACACAGTGCTTAGAGAACCACATGGGTACTTCCCAGACCACACAGTGCTTAGAGAACTACACAGGTACTGTCCACACCAAGTCAAGTCGCACTCTGCAATCCTGTCTACAGTATTTAATAAAATTATTAGAATTTGGTATGAACACCTCTCCCTCATGACAATGCTGTAGTTCCATGACATATCTGCCGACCATGTGTTAAGTGAAGCACGTTATATGAAGCTGGCAAGCCACTGATAGCCAGTGAATTTAGATGAATATAGGAACATAGTGTGATGCTAGGTAATGTTTGTAAACCAAATCAGCATATTGGTGTTTATTTAATAGTTTGCTGATAGCCATAGCCTCTGGGTACAAAGAAATGTTTACCTAAAGGTTGTTTTTTAGACTATTTTAAACTTTTGAAAAGTTGTGAAAAATTTTACTGATAAATTTGTGACGGTGTTGTTGTGAGTTGCATGTTGTAATGAAGGAGAGGTGTATTACAATATCATATACGAACAAACCATATGTTCCACATATTAAATCTCTAGTTTTTCAGTTTAGTTAAAACAAAATGCCAAAAACAACAGAGCCAGGTATTGGAATCTATACTGTTGTACTCATATTGTTTTAAGCTCAAAGTAACCCATCACACACAATTAGTCCTGCTCCTGTGCATACAGTTCTGTTAAGTTTATGCAGCATCAGATGCAGCACTTTCTCCAGCTGGTGTTTATATTCTGCTTTCCTTTTACAAAAGTACAGCATTGAGCTATGTTGATTGTGTTTGTGTTAGCATGTTATTGATGAAAAAGCAGAAATGAGTACATTGGGTTCTGATTTCTTCATGAGTTTGTACCCTTGTTATACTTGCAGATCTTTGCCACCCCAGAGGAAGCATGTCTGGTCCAGATTCTACAGGATCTCCTGTTTTTGTCCTCATCCACGTCTGAGGATAGCGAGGAAAGGTGAGGACGAGATGTGAAGCCAAGGGCCTGGCCTCACAGCGGTCACGATGCTACATGAAGCGCATTTGTCTCTGTGACGTATCTCTTCACTGTGTGTTACCATTTATGTTACGCCAGGTGCCGCTTGTGGTAGCTGCATAAGACAGACCTCAGGAAAACAGGCTAAAAGGTTCCCAGTGGCAGGACGCTAGTTGGCCATGAGCACACCACTAGCAGACTTGTAGCATGCTTAGGGCAGTTTAAACTAACGACAGAGGGTTTGATTGTGGGTGAGCGATTAAGGGGCTTTCTCATTGAATGGCTGGGACACATGAGGTAGTGGTTATATCATGGCCTCGCATTGGGATGATTCCCCCTCCCTGAATCACTGTTCTTGGTGCCCAGTAACTGGCTTAGGTAGAGAGATTGAAGATAACTTCTGCAAGTACAAGGCTTCTGTGGCCATTTTCTCATGAAACAATGGAAAACAATCAGAAAATCAAGAAGTCAGCAAATTTTGTTTTGAGTTTTTCAGCTGCAACATGAAGCTTTATAGGTTTATCTGTGTAAAGGTACCTAACTTCTTGAAGGTATGAAACCCATGGCCTGTTTGTGGAAATTTGGACTGAAAAACTTCATTACAAAAATTATCTCACTCTCAGGGTTTCCTTGTGCAACTCTTCACTGATGAGACACATTCAGTGTAACCGCTGTTCTCCAGAGGTAACAAGAGACAAACAAAACCAACAATTTGCTGCGGGCGTATGTAGCACCCAGTTACCAGTGCCCTATTTTTTTGTTTTGTCTTTTTTCTGGTTTTCTTGTGCTTCTGCAAATTTGGATAATAGGGCTCTTGAAAAGACAGGTTTTGAAGAATACATCACTCCTTATTCTCATAGTCTGCCCTGGTCGTCTAGTGGTTAGAGCGTCTGCCTCGAGGTCGGGAGATCCCTTTTCAAGCCCATGTTGGGTCATAAGAAAGACTTTAAAAATGGTACTTGTTGCTGACTCGCTTGGCACTCGCATCGAGAGTTTAGAGCAAGGAAACAGGACTGGTCAGCCTTGTGTCAGTATACTGTGACTGGGTGGGGTGTCATGTCTGGTGTCTTCAGCATGATGATCCAGTGGCGGCAGCACTTTGGCAGCATGGACTCGCCCTGCCACAAGAAGACACACTATATGCACACACCAGAAAGACTCCTCATCCTCATCATCATCATCATCATATGAGTATAACATTGTTAAGTGTGACGTTAAACCCCAAGCACTCCCTCACTCACTCATTCTCGTGTTTCAGTGGTGCCGTCTGGAATGTCCTGAAGAAGACTGTCCACCATCTGGCCACTGACAAGCGCAAGAGCAGCTTCACAGTGAATCCTCTGCAAGGGGAGATAATGCTGTCTGGCAGCTCTCCCTCCCATGCCTGCACATGTCAACAGGACAAAACACTGTCATTCAAAGAAGAGTCTGATAAATTACTAGCCAGTCAGTTGGTGACTCGAACGAAAAAGCTGTTTGAGCGGTCATCAGAGCCTGAGGGGGTGGCCACTGGGGTCGTCATCAAGAACAGAGGGCGCCTTGATCGCTATCAGTCCCCAGTCCGGCCACCATACACACGTGTCAAAACTCTCAGATGGGTCCCCTTGTTCCAGGAAGACATGGAAGGTAGGGTTTTCCTCTTGGATGGTAGATGGGTGGGTTGTGGGTGAACTTCGTTGTCTGAAATTTATTTCCTTATACTTAGCATAACTTCAAAAGTATGCAGTGTGACAAGCTCCAAGGTAGGAAGGCTATTGTCTGTTAAAGTGCATTTGTGTTGTGGAGTTAGAACCATGAACCTGGCTGCTCAGGATGGCCTCCTCTGCCAGCAATTTCTGGAGGCTGTGGATTTCCCCCAGGCACTAACCGGTTTCCTCCCACAATGATGCTGGCCGTCGTATAGGTGAAATATACTAGTTAAATACGGCAATAAACACCAACCAAATAAATTAATAAACCTGTCCATGACATGATTGAAATATCTTGAGTATGATTTAATGGTGCCTGTACATCCTTGGCACTCCTCTCTTCTTGCTGCAGCGTGTGATGCGTGCACTCTGTGGGACAGGGAAGAGGCACGTTCCTGTGTTGTGCCCGATGTGTGTGACCTGGAGACGATGTTTGCTGAGACAGGCAACAGTTCTAAGGACTTCCAGGAGGTAAAGGTTCTTTTATTAATACATCTTAACACAGGCATTATTGGATGGTATGAGATGTACAAGTTGGTGTGATCAATTTGTTAAGTGGTTTGGTTTTGGATTTATGTTGTATTGGCATTTATATCTGATCTTCTGACCTTAATGAAGGGTTGCCATGAAGATGTAGTATTGGGAGGGTTATCCTTTTGCGCAACTCATACACAGTTTTACATGTGTGTATATAAAGAGAGGGACACCAAATAAGAGACAATACCTTCCTTAAAAACTACTGATGTGTGAACTAGCTACATGTTTACTGACTGCTCTGTGCCTTGTCTCAGATCCAACTGCTAGAACCGTCCACCCGCCTCCAGCTGAACCTGTTCCTGGAGCGTCTGGACACTGGGGTGGATGACCTGGTACACAGCCTGGAGAGGGAGGACCCTCTGGCTGTCAACCTGACGGGACTGAAATGCCTGGCTCAAGTCCTGCCATGTAGCAACGAGGTAAGAAACGTAACTTGTAACTTGTAAACGTAACTAGCTAAACAGTTGAAAACAATTTCTCTTCTGTCAAAATTGTGAGCATATGAAAAAGCTGGAAGTTTTCTCTGACCCTTTAAATTGAGGGGCTATAAATGTAGTGTAACATGGTGTCATATGTAGTGTTGTGTGCTTTATACTTCACTGACACAGCACCATAAACAGCCTGTGGGATGTCCTGCTATACGTAACCAGAATGATGAGTGCTAAGACTAGAGTGTTAAAGGTGAAAATGTGTGTTCACAAAGACTGGACTACAGGTGTGTTTTGACTTTTTTTGGCTAGGTGTCTGCTGTGAGAAAATACAAGGGTACTCAGCAGAGCCTGGGAATGGCAGAACAGTTCCTCCTGTATCTCTCTAATGTCAGCCATTACAGAGTTCTGCTGGAGGGTCATCTGACCAGGGCTGAATTTACCTCCAGTCTCAATAAGCTGAAGAGCTCCCTCAAGGCCCAGACTGAGGCCTGTCAGGAGATATTGGAGAATGTGTCTTTGGCAAAATTCTTCCACCTTATTCTTGATGTGGGGAATTTTCTTAATCATGTGAGTATTGGGATACTGTAAGTGCCTATTTATTCTTGGGCATAAACTTTCACGGATTTGGTAAGAGGACACATTCAAGGGAATCAGCTTTCGCGGATCTTAACAGAATTTTTTGACAACTGATGAACGAAAATCAAACTTCAATACAGAAATGTATAAATGTAATAAAACAACTCAAGCATTCAAGTGACAATGTTATCATTTAAATTTGTTTGCACCTGTAAGATGTGACAAAAATTGTATACAATACAGTAACTTAATCAGAGAAAGGAAATTAATCATCCTAAGATTTAATCTTTTGAAGACTGTTAATCTTTATAAGACGAGGCCCTTACCTGCTGTGTGAGCAAATATTCATGTCACTCACTCCAGAAGACGACGAAGGATTAAATGTGATATAAATAAATCCCGCTGTGTGATTCTCATGCATAGGCAGTGTGAGTGAAACTTTGAGTGAACTGTGACAGATTTGAGTAGATTTCTCAGAGATATAAGGGACTGTAGATTTTAACAGCAATCATTCTTCTGTCACCTGATAAGACAGTCAATTAATACCGTAACGAAATGTCTTTGTGGAAATGGATAACCCTAACAAACCCTGCCAAGACTCCCAGTCTACCGAATCCACAGACCAGTCAGTCTTCAGAAGAGGCCGAGACCATTCAGGCTGCCAACGACGTTGCAGATGTTGTAATGGCAGAAAATCCCAGTAAACGAAAGCGCGGTGACTATAACAGCTATGATGATGAGACGAGAGCTAAGATTGCCCGAACTGCCATGGAAATTGGGATAGCACGTGCTGCCCGAAATTTTCCTCTCAGCTAGGTCACTCAATTAATGAAAGTACGGTCCAAAGTATGAGGTCTGCTTACTTAAAAAAGATGAAGGAAACCCCCAGCAGCATTATTCGATCCCTTCCCAAGCCTACGACTGGTCATCCCTTACTAATCGGAAAGAAACTTGATGACATGGTGAGGGACTGGGTAAAAAAAGTCTGTTTGACTGGCAGAGTGATCAACTGCAGAATTGCAATGACAGCAGCGGAGGGCATTATTTTAAAGCAGGACAAAACCAATCTCCCACTGTTTGGCGGCATAGTTGGGCCCGATCTTTGCTGGGATATGGGAAGAGAAAGGGAACAAAATATGTAAAGAAGTTGCCAGAAGACCTTGAACAGATGAAGGAAACTTTCCTTAAGCGTGTGTCTGACGTCATCAGTCAAAACAATATCCCAGATGAACTTGTCATAAACTGGGGCCAGACTGGCCTCAGTGTGGTTCCCGCAACACTGAAGCCAATTCATGCCCAGTGGATTGTAAAGTATCACATAATCAGCAAGAGACAGGATTTGATCCAAGCTGGATATGTGAAAGTCGAAATACATTCTAATTAGGTATTTCTAATTAACATGTTTGAAAAAGTGTTACAACTGTAGTGCTTGTTGACGAATTTATAACTGTAACGCTTGCCACATTAATAAATTACTTACTGGTATCTAACTAAAATACAAACATTGTCCTTCATTCGTTTAACAAGTACACACACTGCACTGCAGAATACAAGTATATATGAAACGCATGGGTTTTATATTTGATGGCACTTATTTTCGCGGAAATGTGTTTGTCACGAAATCCGCGAATGTTACCACCACATGAATAAAATGGCATTTACAGTATGGAATGTTTTCTTTTATTTGTCACAAGTCAATATACATTAACAGTTACATGCTCTTTTAATTGGCAGTTTGTTTTGTCCTTTGTATATAGAGAGACACATGAACCCTTTGCTACCCAATGGATTTTAAATGTTACAGAATAAGTAATTTATTTACTTATATTTACCTGTATACAGTAAATAAAATATGAATAGTTCTCACTGAATACCTGTATTTTAGAATATGTACAGCTTTAAATGTCCTCTGAACAGGAATGATATGTTTTCACTCAGGATAAGTTCAACGGGAATGCCTGTGGATTTAAGCTGGAGACTTTGGCTCGTCTGAATCGTGTGCGGTCGAATGTGCCAAACAAAACCCTGCTACATTTTATTGTGAAGATGGGAGAGGATCGAGACGACACCATTCTACAGTTCCTTAACGACTTTACTCACCTGGACAAAGCTTCCAGGTAAAAACAACTATTTTCCCTGAAATGTTCTCTTTATACACACAGAGCCAGCTTTTCTCAGACAGGATATAAATTCTCCTGCTTCCAATGTCCTTGGAGACAAAGTGGCTTCTGGAGCTCTCTTACATCAGTCTTACGTGAAGTTAGCTGGAGACTTTGTCACAAGGGAAACTTGCCAAAGGGACTGTGGTTTAGTCCAGGCTGATTCACTTATAGTAACCATTAAGCTCACCTGCATTGTATCGATGAAAATTTCTTGAGTGTCTTCATATTAAACATTAAGTAAAAACAGAAGATAGAAGTAAACAAAAGAAACTCCACTAGGGTTGCACATAGTTTTTCCCTCAGCCTTTATAGTTTCAATATGCTTGTGGTCCCACACATCTGTCAATCCATTCAACTCTTGTTCCTGTATCTTGCGAATGGTGAGAAGTCATGTTGTTTTCAGATGCTAATTTGCCCCACCCATAAACTGTCTGCTACAGTGTGAAGTATTAAACTGTTTGCCTGTGTTATCCACAAATCTACCTGATGTTCTGCTTGTAGAATGTCTCTGGAGGACATCAAGACAGAGGTGAATGAGATGAACACCCGTCTGAGGAAGCTGATCCAGCAGCTGTCCAAGGCTTCAAACAATGTCAGGAGCATCTTTGAGTTCTTCCTGGAGGTGAGACAGTGTGGATGCCTGTTAAATGTATATTGTCCAAGTTACAGTCTTGTAAGCAGAAACTTCTGGTTCAGCGTGGGAAATGAAATG